>OX336389.2:968694868-969000787 GCA_946902985.2 Meconema thalassinum
ACTAGAGCTGACTGGGCAACACACGTAAGCTTGGACTTAACCTTTATCTGCATCTTTTGAGGAAGCTGTTCCAAGTTCTGGAGGATCGTATGATTGAACATTCCACCATCGCCTAATAGCTTGAGCTTTACCTCAAGGTCATCTAGCTTCCCAGCCAGTAAGTGAATTGTTGGGTACTTAGATCTCTCCAAGAAATTAAGCAAGTCCATAAGAGAGGCACCAACAACAGAAACATACAATGCTTGTAATTGTATAAATTGTATTGTTGAAGTCGATGCTTGTTGGAAAAATTTGACCTCAGAATTTGAATCTTCCAATGTTTTGAAAAATTCTACCAGATCTTCCACATGCGTGGCCATATACATTGCAGCCTTAAACCATGAATTCCATCTTGTACATACAGGCATTGGGAAAGCTAGAATTTCATTCTCTTTTTCTGTGTTTTCATATTTCTCCCTTAGAAATGCAACGTAATTGCTTTTTCTTTTTCGCGTATTTAAAAAGGCAATCTTTGTCTTTACTATAGACATGTTCAATTCGTCCAGCTCGTTTTCAAATACGCAGCCGATAAGATTGACTTTATGAGCCCAGCACTGGACATGACTTAATTCTTCAATCAATCCTTGAAGAGTAGTTACACATTTTGTCATGTAGCGTGCTGAGTCCGTAACTACTGCCACTACACGCTCCCGTTCAATTTCATAGGAATTCAAGGTGTCTAATATCGCATTGGAGCAATTTACGCTATTGGCAGAATCTAGAACAACAGAGGCAGCCAGATAGGTGTTCATTTCAGTTGATGGTACTGATGGACGAAAAAGAATGTTGAAAACACACCTACCATTCTTGTCAGTTGTTTCGTCACATAGCAGAAACACGTCTTTGTTTTTTATATCTTCCCTAATTTCTTCCCTCCTTCTTTCGCCAATCATGGGGATGTATTTCTGACGAATCTGATTTGCTGATGGTAAATCTCCACTTCCGCGAACGTACTTATTAAACCAAGTACGGATAGCAGGATTGTCTAGTTTCTCTACTGGTATATTAGCTTTCACAAACGCAGTAGTAGTGTCCAAAATAAACTCTTCTTTCATATCCTTCACACGACTAGCATTTGATAATGTTTCTTTCAAGGTGGCCACTCTAGGAACACTAACTTCAAGACGCGAATTTTCTCGGCGTTTTGAATGCTTCTCCGATTTGCAATGTTTGTCTAATGCATCTTTCCTGCGATAATCTAACCGACAATCACAATATTTGCACATAAGAATGCCACAAGAAATTATAAATCCTTCATTCTTATATTCTTTAAGTCTGTCTGTGGCAGAAACAGCTACCTTCGGCATTTTTAAACTCAACTGAGCGATGCCCAGTAACAAACACTGTTATCACACGGTTGACTGTAGTCACACGCCAGTATAAATTCGTAACCACACGCAAAATTTATTTCTGAATTCGTGTCATAATATTTAAATTACGTCGCGTCTCATCTTCCTGTACTGCTAAGTTCGGAACTAATACGACGAACACGTGGTCGCCAACTGATTCACGCAAATAACACACTAGCTTCGATGATAACGCACAATTAGCGCACTTTTTATTAAATTATATAGAATTCTCTACTATAATTTACACTCGCTACCGATGTAACAGGAGGCAAACGTAGTTTACCTTTTGGAGGTAGTCGGCCAAACTATTCACGCCGCGATATAACAGCTGTTTACCACAGCGCTAAAATCCAACGAGTAACGAGAATATCGACAGTATATCGTAATATGACGTATATCGTAGTATTACCCCTCGCGAAACTATACAATCGATCATTCTCTCGAATTGAACACCAACCAAATTCGATTATCGGCTTGTGGACAAAAATGTTCGGATTGGTGTGGGGAAAAAATATGAAAATTTGTTTTTATTTCGCAGATTGCTGTATTTGTGGTATTATTCACAAAATTCGCGTTATTTCGCGATTTAATTTCACTCCTGGGCGGTATGAAACATGTAAATACGTGAAAATAAAACATCCTAACTTCTAAATATGACTTTTCGTTTTATCGCGAATTAACAAAAACTAACACCTCTAGTTATAGCACTTTGCGTACACCTCCCGCCCAGTGCTGACACACCGAAAGTCTGTTTACTAATGTGGCCCGTAGGCTATCTGCCTGACTGCGTTTGAAGATGGGAAGGTGATGGTGTGAAGTTAAACTGTGAAATGAAATGGAGATTGTGTTCCTTATTAATTGACCGCCTCGTTGCGTAGTGGCTAGCATTCTTGGCTGTCACTGTGCTGTCACAGTGGAGGCCCAGGTTTGAATCCCGGCTCTGCCAAGAAATTTAATTCTGGTCTGAGGGCTGGAACGGGGTGCACTCAACTTCATGAGACAAAACTGAGAAGAGGCGGGTTCGATTCCTACATCAGCCATCCTCGAAGTGGTTTCCATAGTTCGCCTTTGTTCGTCCCGGGAATGAACAAGGGTTCGTTAATGGTGCAGAGGTAACGTTTCTGTGCCAAAAGAACACGGCAGACACCCATTACGAAATGACAGGTGAAGTGTATGAAAAGTGGTTCGCCGAGCAATTGTTGCCCAATGTTCCCGAAGGATCTAGCCTAGTAAATGACAATGTAGGCTATCACAGCAGAGAAATATGTTCGTTGCTTGCCACCATACCAGAGTGGACTTAATCCCATCGAAATGGTATGGGCGCAGGTAAAGAACTAGCCTATATAAAATTGAACAACGTCTCATTCAAGAAACAAAAATTGAATAATTTAATTTCTGCTGCATACCACCACTTGACCACACAAAATTGGGTAAATTTCGTGGACCACAATATATATTATTCTCATTTTATTATTATAATCATTATTATTATTAAATGTCATATTATAATTTATTAAAACCTATGATATTCGAGAAAATGTAATATTATAATATGTTACATTATTATCATATTCATGAATAATTGACAATTATAAATTATTATAATGTGTGCATTAAAATCGCGCTCTGATCTTCGGTGTATCATATCTAAATATTGTACCGTCGTTCGCTTCAAGGCTTGAGGTACAGTTATATACAACAAACAAATATTTTGGAAATTTCCCGAGTTTTGCGAAAAAACACGCCTGTATACGAGTTATGTTACATCATGTGCCCGGCCTTGCAGAACTTGGTATATGCAGCAGATCTGGCATCAGCGCGCTCCATTTAATGCGTACTGTCTTTTAAGGTAGAGACGCACTATAGACCAAGATTAGTGGCAGAATTAGATATTAGATTTTAGATTTTTATTCTTTAATTTTTTTATTTTTGATTTCTGATTTTCGATTTTAGTTTTAGATTTTAGATTTAGATTTTAGATTTTAGATTGTAGATTTTAGATTTTAGATTTTAGTTTTTGTCATGACTTGGTATTTTCGGTAACTAATTATTAAAGAAAGACATATAAGGAATTATATTACTTGGAATTACATTTCCTTTAGTATGAATTATTTATTTTTACATTTTACATTTTACATTTTATATTTACCATTTTTGATTTTTGATTTAAGGTTTTCGATTTTAGATTTTTGATTTAATATTTTAGATTTTAGATTTTGCGAAAAGACCAAACCATAATGTCATAACTTGAAATTTTCGGTAACTAAATGATTAAAGAAAGACATATAAGTATTTGTATTACTTGGAATTATGTTTCCTTTACTATGAATTTTTAGAATTTAGATTTTAGATTTTAGATTTTACATTTAGCCAAAAGACCAAACCGTTAAGTCATCGACTCGAAATTGTAGATAACTAATTATGAAAGAAAGACATAAATGTAATTATATTACTTGGGATTACATTTCCTTTACTATGAATTATTTTTTAGATTTTAAATGTTAAATTATAGATTTTATGATTTTAGATTTTCGATTGTAGGTTTTAGATTTTGCGAAAAGTCCCAACTAATATTGACTATTTATTAGGCCCTACACACGGCTATGTAGGTAGAAAGATGATGACACTATACGTTATGACTATTTTTTTAGGTCTTGAGCTGCCTTGCGATAAGAATTTTGCTAACCAGATACGAGTTAGCTACCAGGGATCACTTTGACGACTGTGCCTGTTTTTGATTAGTGAATAGGGTTGTAGACAGCGGCCAGCTATATTGTGTTATATACAACAGATGTTTAGACCGAGCGACCATGTTGGTTTTCACAAAAACGGGACATCATACCAGAAACGATTAGGATAGCAATGTAGAGCTTATCAAAACGCCGTTGTATAGCGGTAGATGCTAGTTAACAGGCGCTGACTAAGTACTATACACATTAACACGGTGCCTGTAAGTTAGCTAATATTTAATTAAGTTTCCTAAAATTATTTTAAGATGCCCTTAACCATATATTAAACACAAAGTTCACGGACTGCCACGATCCGTAACACACTTAAGTATAGGCCTATAGACCTAATAGCCATGATATTGAAATACTCTAACTAGACGGTTATAACAACTTTGATATTGCAAACCCCATATTATGATATATGTGCACCCAAGTACACGGGGCTGATGATTTATATAATATTATATAACGAAATGTATTTACTTACCATTTGTTCTTCACGAGCTAAACATTGGAAAGTGGTATCCGGGCGTAAAACCCACACAACACATAGACCTTCATATCACCTTATTTGCAAACGTTAATATAAACAATGAAAGCGGTTTAGTAACATGCAGGTCTGTTGGCAGCGGGGACAGTATGGACAAGCTGATTTGACCGAAAGATATGTATCTAGTTACCATGATGTAATAATATGTTAGCATGACATAATAGTTGGAGTTCATAAATTCTCGCTTTCATCTTAACGGTGTGCACTAAGCCTTGTGATACAAAATAGAGGAGAGCGAGCTTTAAATCCCACTATTAACCATCCTTGAATGGTTTTCCACTTTTAACTCTAGCTAAATACTGGGATGGTACCTAACTTAAGGTCACGGATTTTTTTAAAATTATATTTTTTTGTGCATAGCGGCTAACACTTTAGGATTTTGCACTAGAGGTTTTAACTTGATTCCTAGCTTTAGTCCTTGAACAGAGCACTCTATAGAAAGAGATGGCGCGATAGTTTATTGGCTAGCACTTTAGGCTGCTACACTGAAGGTTTTAACTCGATTCCCAGATCTGAGGACTAAAAGAGAGCACGTTATAGAAAGAAAATGCGCTATAGCTTAGTGGTCAAGCTGTATACTGTACCTCTTACCGCAAAGGCATGGATTTGATTTTTAGCTCTGTCAAGAAACAATGTACATTCAACCTTGAGAGGTTAAACTAAAAATAGACCTTAAAGTGCTCTTAGGTCAATACCTTTTGACAGGCAACGGAAGCCTCATATCCAATCCAATTTCCTTCATAGCGGCTAACACTCTTGTCTCTTGTACTGTAGGCCTGGGTTTGATTGTTGTTTGGTCAAGAAATTTATTCTTGGTCTTAGAACAGGAAGGATGTATAATACTTAGTCTCGTGCGACAGTTTTAGTCTCGTGCGACAGTACTAAAAACACATGGGTTTGAATTTCTTAACTGGCGTAACTATTAACTCAACATTGATTGGTGACATTGTATTACAGTAATATGGTACTTTGTATACAAAACTGCAAATAGAATGGGTTATTTAAGGCCAGAGACTGTCGATGGTTAACGAATGCATTAGAAGTGTGAGGTGGAGATAGCAATTAAGAAAAACAAGAGATAAACATAAAATATTTTTATTAATTTAATTTTCGATTCCCGGTAAGAGCATGTGAGATTTTCATAGTGAAATGCCATGTCCTGTGGTTCAGATTCCACGTAAAAAGGAGGTCCCGTGGCTCATGATCTCAAGATTAACGGTCACGTAAATCTACAATCTTCATTGTGGTGTTTGAAGCCATATTTTCAGTGTTGCCTTAGTAAACAAGAGTTTAGTGCTTTTCAGTCGGTCAACACGAATGTACCCAAAAGAGATGGGTTATGCCCTAATCCTGAAATAAATTACATGAGATTAATAAATACACTAGGATGACCAGTTTCGATCGTCAAGCGATCATCATCAGATCTATTACACTTAGGCTATAAAATCTATGTTTGAAATACAGGTGAAAATATTTACAATATACCGGGCGATTCACCTAAAACTTGCACTGTAAATATTTCTGAAATGGAAGGTGATATTGATATGCGGTTTTAACCTAATGAAATTGTAACCAAGGGCTCGTATTTGTAGCTGATACACTGATTTTTATAATTTTTAGAAAGTGGTTTTATTTACAACATTTACAATTTTTTAAATGGAACAATACTCATTGACATTAAAAAAATAAAAGTAGAACACATTAGAATTCCAATGGTGTCTTTTGCACGATTCTAGTGCAAGTAGTTTACGAGATATTGTTATTTGTACACAATGGGACAATGCCTAGGACAAACTAAAGAAAAACAAATGTGAATGAAGTAATTCTGTGGTTTCTGACAAGTACAGTGTACCCTCAAAGCTTGTGTTCAAAATGACGACCACCAGCCTCAATACAAGCTTCCAGTCTGCTATGTAAAGATTTCTGCACACGTTCTAGCATTTCAGAGGAAATTTCAGCGCAGGCAGCAGTAATACGCCGTTTCATATCATCTGGTGTAGTTGGTATGTCCTTGTAGACAGTGTCTTTTAGCTTCCCCCACAGAAAAAAGTCTAAAGGAGTCAAATCTGGTGAACGGGCCGGCCAAAGTACAGGTCCCCTTCGTCCAATCCAACGATTTGGAAACAATCCGTGAAGATAATCTGTAGTAATTCGTGCACTATGGGCCGGACAGCCATCATGTTGATACCACAGGTTCCTCCTAGTCTGAAGCGAAACGTCTTCTAACATCTGTGGAAGATGGTCTGTTAGGAGGTTGAGGTACTTGCACGAATTTAGTGTTCCTTCTACGAAAAAGGGACCTATGATGTGATGGTTCACTATTCCACACCAGACGTTTACACTCCATGGACGCTGTCGTTCTACTTGACGCAGCCAACGGGGATTTTCAACAGACCAATAGCGCATGTTTCTAAGATTGACTTGGCCATGATTAGAAAATGTTGCTTCATCAGTAAACAAGATACATGACGAATCTGGAGTATCACGTCTTAATGCCCATGTACAAAAGTTAACACGATTCTCAAAATCATTACCATGCAGCACTTGATGGAGAGAGATGTGATACGGATGGAACTTATGACGATGGAGAATGCGTAGTACACTTGCCTGACTCATGCCGCTTCCATGTGCAATTGCACGGGAACGAATTTGTGGATCTACTGCAACAGCAGCCAGAACCTTAATTTCTCCCTCTTCTCCAGTCACTTGTTTGTCTCTGTAACGTTTTCTAGGCGTTATACTACCACTTTCACGTAATTGATTGAAAAGGTTCACAAATAATTGCCGAGATGGTTGACGTCTAATGGGATATGTTTCCGCGTACACGGTACAAGAACGAACGGCATTCTTCCTACATTCGCCATAAACCATGAGCATGTCGGCTTTTTCTGCAATGGTAAATCTCATCCTGCAAGCACGTCCTACTACTTGAAGTATCACACAATAACTGACTGGAAAGTCGCAGTGCACTCAGTGTACACAAACCACAACCTCAACAAACATAACAACATCGTAACCTCGCCACCAAGCACTTGGTTGTTAGTGCGTACAATTTTCGAATAACAATCAATATCTCGTAAACTACTTGCACTAGAATCGTGCAAAAGACACCATTGGAATTCTAATGTGTTCTACTCTTATTTTTTTAATGTCAATGGGTATTGTTCCATTTAAAAAATTGTAATTGTTGTAAATAAAACCACTTTCTAAAAATTATAAAAATCAGTGTATCAGCTACAAATACGAGCCCTTGGTTACAATTTCATTAGGTTAAAACCGCATATCAATATCACCTTCCATTTCAGAAATATTTACAGTGCAAGTTTTAGGTGAATCACCCTGTATACAATTATTTAGTTGCAGTATTGGTACTGCAACTGTCGGTGTATGCTAAATGCAGTATATATGATGTTAGGTGAAATGCTAAATGGTGATAGATATCCGGAGTTTGTACTTTGGAGAGATTATATGGTTGTAAAAATCAACTATGGTTAAACTATAATATTATAGGCTAACTACTTATCTGATTGTCTTCCTTACTAGAGCTACTCGCAGTTTTCGTGCTCACTGTAAATCACGGTGCGGTCGACTGCGGTGGTTGTTATCTTAACGACTGGTTTTTCCCTGCCTTCTCCCCCCTGTCCATATGTGCTGTGCGGAGGCATAGCGATGGTGTCGCGAAAAAAGCGACCAGCGAATTTTGCGACCAGCGAACTAAGCGACCACCACGGAATTTTAGTAGTTAGTGGGACGTAAAGCCAAAAACATTATTATTATTATTATTATTATTATTATTATTATTCTATTATTTAGGCGTGTTTAAAATCAGCTTTAAAATAGCGTCATCAGTACATTTTTTAAACACTGATTTCCATCACACTTTATCCAGGCTTCGGACTGGCTAAATGATAGAAAGACATTTCTATTATTTAGGCGTGTTTAAAATCAGCTTTAAAACAGCGTAGTCAGTACATTTAAATATTTTTTTTACCTTTACCTGAGAGGACAATGCATTCTTCCTCCAACACTGATTTCTATTATTTAGCCGTGTTTAAAATCAGCTTTAAAATAGCGTCGTAAGTACATGTTTTGTAATGTTTTAAAAAGCAATATTTACAGATATATAAACATACATTTACAGAGTGTTTTCATGATCGTGAACTTAATCCAACTTTTGAAGGTAGGAGAGGGTTTGGATACATGCCATTACAGTACGTCATCCGTTTCTTCATACTTCTTCATTTGTTTTTCAATACCCGCATCCATTTTTCTGTATTTGAGTTTTCTTCGCTTTCCTTCCAGATTCAGTTGTACAGTAATTTCATATACATGCATGCTGAGATTTCAGCTTCGGTCTTTAAGCACTGGAACAGTTCTTTGATTCTGGGGTTTGGTCTTTGAAACATACTATTTAGTTTATTGTTTCACCCTTCAACTGCATTTGTGGTCCTATGTCGGCTACTGTGGCAGTTCCATTGCTGTATGTCATTTTGCTAATTTTCAATCCAATTTTCAATGAAATAATCAAATAATGCAGTTAATTTCTCACTTTCTGGTTTCAGGGAGTAGATCTCCAACCAGCCATCGGAGACATCATCGGGCTTCAGAAATGCAAGCGACGCACACATTTTTATGAGAGTACGAATTTCCTCATTTTCTTTGTAGTCCTGCGTCAGACCCAGATCTTGAACTCATCTCCATAGACACTTCTTCATATGGAAGTAACATCCCTTTACTTCTACTGTCGCGAAAACCTCTTTCAAAGCGAATATTACTGCCACTACAAAATCTACATTTACTCGCCTTGGTGCCCAGTTAGGTATAGCTTTACGTATCAGCTGAAAAAGCCTGACGTACGTTTCTTTCTTTTTATTCGGCAAAAGAGCAAAAGCCACTGGATATATATTTGTTTCCTCGGTCGAGCTTCCATAGTCAGCATGGATGGAGTAAATCTGAGCAAATTGTTTACTGGAGGTTTTGAAGGTTCCATCCATAAAAAAGACTTCACATGACGCCAACCCCTATTTTCCCAAAGTTCCACTAAAAATTAGAATTCTTTCACCTGATTTGTCATCCGCCAGGAGGAAACTGCTGCCGTCTTTCATCTTCAGAATTTCTTCGTCAAGAATCACATCATCGCGCTTCTCAGGCTCTGCTTGATTTCCTTGAGATGTGCACCTTTGTTTGTATAGAACTCTCTTTGTCGTAAGTTCAGCTGGCATCTCTGTTACGAATTCGTACCCTTTGTTGTGAAGTTCGCCTAATTCCTGATTGTAGATTTTCGAGACAGCCGTATGTTCTTCCCTGGCCCGCCCCTTTGCCTGTTGAAGAGTTTTCCTGACCTCCAACCGTGTTTCATCTGGAGCGCCACACTGATGGTCACTCGTACTCAAGATCTCGCCATTTTTAGCCTACTTTTCACATTTTGCAAAAATGAGGAAAAAGTAGTCTTATGAGATCGGTCCGGGAAAATGTCTGTCTGTCTGTCTGGCTGTGTGTGTGTCCCCCCCCTATCAACTCCTAAACGGCTGCAGCAATCAAAACCAAATTTAGTATGAGTAAAGATGTGCACCGGAATATCTCACGTCCATATTTGAAAATGATTTCAGTGCTACCAACTGCTGAAAAAACGCACTTGAAATTCGAGCTCCATGTTGGATATCTTGCAAGGTATGCATGGGAGCTATTCCAAAATTGGCACACATGTAGATAATACTATTTCAGTTTAATTTCCAGGAGGCCAACTATGACAGTGTTGCCAAATTAATTTTAAGCCTTCTGATAGGTCCAATGTTTAAATGCATATAACTTCTACACTATCAATTGGATTTCAACCAAATTTTGTATGTAATATCTGTACATAAACAGATATGACTGAACGTATTCTTAAGAGCCACCAGGGCTGCCAACTGTTAATTTCTCTGTCTTTTTTTAAATCCAAATTCCTATATATCATAAAGTATGCAAGCCAACAGCTTTAAACTATGCACACGTATATTCTGACATTTTAGATTAATTTGGAGTAACTTATATACGTCAGTTCTTCCAACATGATTATAAGCCTGCTGATAGTACCAATTTTTAAATACATGTAACTTCTATACTATCAGTTGGATTTCAACCAAATTTCGTATGTGCTATGTGTACCATAACAGATATGACTATAAGTATTGTTAAGAGCAATCAGGGCTGCCAACTCTTAATTAATGCTGTCTATATTTTTTTACCCTAATATCAATATATCAGAAAGTATGCAAGCCAACAGCTCTATACATTGCACACGTATAGCACCTGACAGTCTAGATTAATTTGGAGTAATTAATACAAGGCAGTGCTGCCAACATGATTCTATGCCTGCTGATATGTCCAATTTTAAAATACATGTAACTTCTATACTAACAAACGGATTTCATCCAAAATTGGCACAACAGATATCATAATATTTCAGATTATTTCTGACCAGCATACGCATGGTATTGTTGGCAACATGCTTTTACGCTTGCTGATAGATCCAGTGTCTAACTGCATGTAACGTCCATTGGACTTCAACCAAATTTTGTATTCTGTACCTTAAGAGATGGAACTAAGAATATATTCAGTCACCAGGGCTGCCAACTGTAGTGCTCTATTAGGCTACATTTTACCAGGTATATTTTGAACTAATTAGATATTTCGATATTACCAACTTAATTTCGTCATTATTCTAGATAGGTTCATATACTGTAGAATAATCATTGGCATGAAAAGTAGGCTGTATAGTTCTTCACGGAACTTCTTGTTACTTTTCATGATACCTCGACACCTTTTTGACCTCTCCTTTGAACATCGCCAGAATATCGTCCCTTGCACATTTTGTCGCTTGAAGTTATAAGAGTAACCTTTGTTAGTTGTAGTAAGTTCCATAATAGCGAACTGATAAAAAACTGATAGCACAAACCAACGAAACACCGACACAACTAATTAACTAAATCACACGATCTTCAGGTTACGACGGATAGAACAGTTATGGTGAGAGTGATACAATGTCAGAATTAGGGGCAGGTCTAGCTATAAACCGGTTGGGAATAACCCGGCTGAATGACTTCGAGCGATGTGATGGGCATGAGTCAGGGTAGCTTGGCCGCTTAGTTCGCATATTCCGTGCTGGTCGTTAAATTCGAAGGAAGCTGGTAGTTTAACGTGACCGTTAATCTTGAGATCATGAGCCACGGGACCTCCTTTTTTTACGTGGAATCCGAACCACAGGACATGGCATTTCACTTCGAAAATCTCACATGCATTGACCGGGAAACGAACCCGGACCGCCTTGGTGAGAGGCATACAGCTAGACCGCTGAGCCACCACGCCCCCGGTCGTTAAATTCGATGGTCGCTTTGTTCAGGTATTCCATGAGTCAGGGTAGCTTGGCCGCTTAGTTCGCGTATTTCGCGATGGTCGCTTAATTCGTTGGTCGCTTTGTTCATGTATTCCATGGCGATGTGTTTATGTGAGGTGTTGCCAACCTAGATAAGATGTATGGTTTTTAGGTGTAAACAGAGCAGTACCATTATTATCATCATAGTCATTATCATTATCATTATCAGCATCATCATGTATGTTATCTACAACTTATCTAGGTTGGCAACACCTCACATAAACACATCGCTATGACTCCGCACAGCACATATGGACAGGGGGGAGAAGGCAGGAAAAAAACAGTCGTTAAGATAAAAAACCACCGCAGTCGACTGCACCGTGAGTTACAGTGAGCACGAAAACTGCGAGTAGCTCTAGTAAAGAAGACAATCAGATAAGTAGTTAGCCTATAATATTATAGTTTAACCAGAGTTGATTTTTACATCCATATAATCTCTCCAAAGTACAAACTCCGGATATCTATCACCATTTAGCATTTCACCTAACATCATATATACTGCATTTAGCATACACCGACAGTTGCAGTACCAATACTGCAACTAAATAATTGTACATATTGTAAATATTTTCACCTGCATTTCAAACATAGATTTTATAGCCTAAGTGTAATGGATTTGATGATGATCGCTTGACGATCGAAACTGGTCATCCTAGTGTATTTATTAATCTCATGTAATTTATTTCAGGATTAGGGCATAACCCATCTCTTTTGGGTACATTCGTGTTGACCGACTGAAAAGCACTAAACTCTTGTCTACAATCTTCCTTTTTATTAATATAATTTAAATATTTTTACAATATATACACACTGAATACAACTCTCTATCTCTTTACGATTGCTTGCTATAGTTTTAAATGGATGACGATATAATGTAGTAGTAAAATCCCTAGAATGCATGTTAAGACTCACTCTAAGCGATTACGTGGACCAGTTACATAATAATTATGGCATGACGAAGTTTATTTTCTATATCCAATAGTTCTTCCTCATATTCAGTATAACCAGCCTGTTTATAGGTATGCAAATGCCGAAGCCGCCGGAGTAGCTAACTGGGATTGTTCCAGTAGACAAATTTAACAAATGGTTTTTAGGTGTAAACAGAGCATTACAATTATTATCACCATCATAGTCATTATCATTATCAGTATCATTATTATCATCATCATCATCATCATTATAATCATAATCACTATTACCATATAGTCCTTTTTGATCCTCTTGCAATATCACTTCTTGCATAGTCTGTGTTGCTTTTGATAGTGTTGGGAGTTTTTCGGACGTTGACAATTGCCCTAACACGACTTTTTGAGGAGATGATAACAGTGCACTATATTGAGTAGCAATATATTTTTCTCGGACTTGATTTTTTTACTTTGGTTAGAGTATTATGTACATTTAAATGTGTATTATTTTGAAATTCACAATAATGCTCGTTTGAAGTAAGTACTGTACCCATGGTACTGGTGCTGACTGGCATCGAATCTGATGCTCCAGAGAGGAAAAATCACGCATATGATTTTTCTGGGTGTCGAACCAGAGGTCTTTGAGAAAGAAAACCCCCATGTTAACCAAGAACCATATAATATAAGACTATTCATGAAATATCAGCTTAATTCCAGATGTCTTGTAGGAATTATAAGCAATATTGCACAAAATATAAGATATTCATAGTACCGAAAGAATCTGTATTTGAGCAAAAGGCACAGTTTCGAGGCAGAATTGACAAGTGAGAAATTAGCTTGTTCAGAGAGGCGTGTCAGCTTGGCGCCTAGGAACTGTTTACGTCTACGAAGGGGAGCCAAGACAGAGACTAATGACTGCGGGAATCACAGGAACATAAGGAAAAGGGTTGGAGTGGGGAGGACGCCACATGGAAATAATTGATTACAGGGAAACGAGACATCAAAGAGAGTTGAAATCAACACATAGATGAATACAATCCGGAGAGGATAATTATGATTCCAAGAAGTATGCTTATCGGAGCATATTAAGCATTACACGGACTGTGAACGCAGAAACGCGGATATAAGACATCAGCGGAAGAAGATGAAGGGGAATCCCGGAGATAGCGTACACAAGTCATCACCAAGATAAATTAATATTAATTAATTGAACGATCAAATCACTGGCACGAGGATGGAATTGTAACCTCCGTGGAAAATTGGACCAGATGAAGGCAGTGTCAGCCCTGGAAACTGCGGGTTTAAAGGAAAGGGCGTTCCGTGGATTTGAGAGAACTATGTTTCGAGAGGGAAACTTTAAATAGGGCACGAGGCCATGGAGAAGTCAGTCAACTTGGAGCACTCACGCGAGGAGGGTGCTGTCCGTCCGCCCAGAATTTATAAACAAAGACCGCGCAACTAACGAACAAAGTATTTTACATGTGCAAATGTAAAAATGTTGTATGAAGTCGATTTGGAGCACTCACGCGAGGAGGGTGCTGTCCGTCCGTTCGGAAATTTGTAAACAAAGACCGTGCAACTACAAGTGCAAAGTATTTATACAAGTGTGTGGATGGAACATTTTGATGTTTAAGCTAAACTCGATAGAAGTATTTTAGTCAGGAAGATGTTCTTTAGCACTGAAATGATATGACGAAATTACGAGAGCGCAGACGCCGTAATAATAATAATAAGCCTAGTAAAGCTGAGAGTTATCAAGCCGCGCAGTAACTGAAATAATGTGGTATGAACAATAAATTACACCGTCATATGGGTAATTCGATAAAGCGCGCACGTCATGATCTAGTTATCAACAATGGTCACGCTATATCCATTATTATAGTTCATGGGATGGGAAACCATGTCACAGGCATTGTGATATTATTCAAGTACAGACAAAGACACTGAGTAGGAGACGTGGAGGAACATTCACACTAGCAGCCGTTTGAACGAGGGTTAGCCAGGATCGCGTTTGATAGAGACTTCCATTGGTGTTAGATGTCGGAAATCACGCCCCTGCAACTCTGTGATCACGCAAATATGAAGCCAAAGAGGCAAATCATGTGAAAAAGTGTCTGTGTAATATAAATTTTAATGTATGTCAGTGTTAAATAATATGTGTATTACAAAAGTGAAAATGTGTATTATAAGAGTGAAAAGTGTATCGTGTCCACAAAGGAAATATCACATATCCATCATGATTCGTCAGTAAATGGCAAGATGGTGGGTTATATGGAGTATCATGAGATTCGACCACCAGAATACAAATGTGAGTACCAATTCAAATACGATACGATACGTTTAAGTCGAAATCAGGTCAAAATAGGTATTTTGAAGTAATATTTATACGAGATTGCCTTCCTCGTATTTGATATAGAAGCATTTGCAAATTGAGAAGGATTTGGCTTACAGCGGATTTGCGTAAGACCAAAATGAGTCTAATAGTAAAGTTAAACAGTAACTTTATATATGAGAAAAGTCGAAATGATGAAATATTCAGCACGTTTGCATGAAGTGATAAAATTGCATCAAATCCCAGGTAATTACAAGGTAAAGATTATATGTAAGAATGATGTCATAATGTGTCAAAAAGTAAGGTTATACATGATAAATGTAATGAGTGAAATTGAATCACACAGTAATTTTTGGATGTTAAAGAGCCAGTAAAAATGCCAGTAAACATATACCAGTATGATAAGGGATGATATGAAAATCATTAACAACGCTAGATGGAAGGGAAACTAGAAGTGTCATATGATCTGTGATATACCGACAGACCTAATATTTATGCCGCTGATATGCGAGCGATTTAAGAGTTAAATCAAGATGATTACTTAATTAATGCAAGGAACGTTTCTAGGACATTGTCCGGACCATACAGGCTAGTCTACGAAGGTTTGTATTGATGTATAGCCATGGGGAATACTGTTGGATTGACGATGGCGGATGGAGACAGACAGGAGTCTGAGCTGCCATACCAGCCTCGCGAGGGCTTTTGAGGATTAACGTTTGCCAACTCAATTAGCTACTCCTTGTAATGATCCGCATTGTGATGCGAGAATCCATTTGTACGGGTCAAGGACGCCTTACCGATAATTCGTGCGTGACAGTGGCAAGTAGTAAGACCACTAGACCACGCCAGTAAAAGCCGTATGCCGTTCCCCAGGACTTTCGTGCCTAGTAAAACCCATTCCTTTGCTATATCTATGTTATTGAGCCACATTGAGCCAATTAATGTTAACCTGTTGATAGGATGTTAAATATTTGGATATCCAGTTCATAACATGACACAAGTTTCGCCTTATACTAAATGCAAAGTGAGAGTACAACTGTAAAAATCTTCTTGGTGTGTGTGAATGAGTAATTAAGACAGCTGTGGGAGCAGGAAGCTGGTCGGCCGAGGGTCAGGCTAGGCGGCCATCATGGGTTCCTAGCGACCCAACCGTAAGCTATTGTATTCACGACGGGTGGTAGTTTTATGACCAACCCTATTGTAAAGTGTACTGGAGACTGCGCTATCATGGTCTGGCATATTAATTAATAAGAAATTGTTTATTTTGACTTCAGAAATCAATTCTTAGCATTATAAGGATGTCATATCCATCTTTTAATTGTTGAAATCGAGTAATATTTAGCCAAGTTAGCTGTTCTTAACACTAACTCTGCTAAAAGGGAACTGACACATTACTTGAAGTTTAAAAACCCAGTTTGAGATGCATATTTGCATACGGGTACCGTGAATGTGGATTTGATGCAAACATAACTATGAATCGACTTATATTTTGAACGACTTAAAGACGTATAGTATCGTTATAGCAGACTAGCATTTGTTTATGAAGATAAGAAGGTACTATTGTTAGCGTTTGTGGAGAAAGCGGAGGAAGGAAACAATACACAGAATTAAAGTACATTGTTGTACAAGTAACCTATCGCAACAATGGCTAACGCATTGCTAAACCATGAAGTAAAGTAAATATTCCATAAGCACTATGGATAGTCAAGTAATAAATACTGTAACGTCAATAATATTGAAGTGCGATTTATGTACAGTTGATGTCAGGTTTATTTGATTTGTTTTGATTATTATTATTATTGTTTAAGTAGTGTGCATATGATATGAACATTGTCAGATGACAAAAAGTGTATTACCATAAATGAAACTGTTTCATGAAGTGTAGAATAGGGTGTATTGAGACACCAGAGCTAGACTCATAGACTCACAGGAAGAGTTGTGGCAGCATGCCTGGTGTGGTCGAATTGCGATCTCAGCTGCGGACCACAGATGATGTAGATTAGCATTCAGTGTCCCTTTACCATTATCATCTGTGTGATCCAAAGGTTTTATTTTTGATTTGTGGGATTAAATTAAATGTAAATTGGATGTTTCATTGTTGTATAATAGCCATGATTTAAAATTAAATATTGTATTTTAGGAAGTTGTTTACCCTTTCTTGTAGAGTAGTACCTGGTAGTATTCGGATCCTGAATATGTGTTCGCATTGTGGGGAGACGCACCATGCCCCGAAAGGACGAAGCCAGTCGGGATGTGAATACATGTTCTCCACATGACGTCATATGGGTACAGTACGTTGGAGTCTTTTGTCTTAATCATTCCTCAACACTTTTTGGATCGTTGTTTTGAACATCGACAAATAACAGTTCTATCTTTATTGGTTGTTTTTACAATGTATGTATATCCTTTATAGTCGGCACTGGCTTACCATGGCTGGTTGTTGAGACTTCCATATCAACTAATACACACAAATAAAATTTTAGTAAAGTCACTTCAGTAATAATGGCAGTTAAATTAATTTGAAGAGGATTGATATTTTTCAAAGGTGGAATTTCCAAAGTACTGTCAAGATTAATAATTACATGAACAATTTTTTAGACTACATGCGGTTTACACACATTCCTCAATGTTAAGATTTATAGTGAATACAATTTACAGTGATTAAGATTTTTATTGGCTGTGATTGATAGTAGCCGCGATTAGTAGGCGCGATTGATACTGGGTGCGTTTTATAGCAGGCTCAATTGACAGTTGATGCGATTAATAGACGCGTTTGATACTGGGTGAGTTTTATACTGAGCATGATCTGGACGCGATTTTTACTGGGTGCGATTTCATCGGGCGTAATTTGGTAGCAGGTGTGATTAGTAGGCACGATTTATACTGGGCGCGATTTAAACTAGGCGTGATTAGCAGGCGCGATTTATACTGGGCACGATTAGTAGGCGCGATTTATACTAGGCGTGATTAGTAAGCGCGATTTATAGTGGGTACGATTAGTAGGTGTGATTTATATTTATATTTTCCCGTTCCCCGGCTATTGTGAACCAGCCTTCAATCCGCAATCTGCAGGCCATATCGTTGAGCGAGTTGTCGGTCAACATGCAAAATGGCATGATTATTTAAATTCCTGGAAAAGAGGAGTTACCTCTTAAATTGGCTTGTTGCCTAATTGTCAAATAATAGGCTATTGTTTTCGACGCTTGTTCTTTTGTTGTTTTATTTGAGGGACTATAGCCAAGAATGCCAGCCAATACACCACGAAGCGGAGAATGGATCCAAACGGAACATGAATTTACATCTTTGTAGAAAGGTCCATCCAGATCTCTTGCTGCCAACACTTAGCCCCAAAATGAGCGATACAGATGAATACCGTACGCAACATATTCATTGTTTACTTCAGATGAGAATGGTTTCTATAGTCGCGTTGCCGTTGCACAGCCAATGCCGTGTGTGATCGCAACGATTGGTTTTCTTCAAGGTGTTGCCAGGTCTTCTGACTGGTCAAATGAATGCTTATTGACACATAACTATTAATATCTATGGTATAAAAGTTGGTTGGTATACGCAATGATCAAATTTCAAAATTATTTGCATTTTATTTTCCAATATAGAAGGTTCTCTTACACAAAGAGTGCATTACATAATAGTGTGGGTTTCTTGTTCATAATCAATTCTGTGTTTTACGTGAAGGGGATGGTGCGATACTATAAGAAATACAGTTACAATATTTCCATTTAAGTGACTCAACTTTAGAGCACAATTTACACACAGTTATTAGATTATTTCCAACACAACAAACACACAACATATTTATTTGGTTTACATCAATGAATTTGAAACATGAAACAGAGATTTCAAAGATTCACAACCAAAACATCAATTCACATTCATTTCCAAGACGTATGCTTCCCATTACAGTTATACCTATACATTTCTCATTATATTTCAGTGTATAGTAGTGTCCCAGGACCCGGATTCTGATGACATGACATGTTTTAAATGGTTCACCACAGACATTGCTAACTTACATACAAATCCGGTTCATGGTTATTTTAAGGTAATTTTCTCACTCTTCACGTCATCATTATGTCATTTTATGGCATTAATTAGAATATTTTATACGTTTTGAGTCATTTTCCCACATTTGTAATGGTTTATTATGCATTTTTTGCGTATGGTAGCCTACTGGCTATTAACGGAACTGAATTCATAACCAGTCGTTATTTGTGTGCAAATAATTCGTATTTGTCAAATAATAATTAAATTATATTAGGTAGGCCTGCATTAAAAATCATTTCAAGATACAATGACGTAATCTGTTTGCATTTTGTGTGTGATGAAATTATGTCAGTTGCATTGAAATTTTTAAGTCACTTTTTAAAGTTTTCGGGTAATTTTATGTGATTATTGCAGTCATCTTATAGGTCATTTTTCAAACATTTTAGGTCTTCAAAATCTGGACCCTGGATTGATCAAATTTCAAAATTATTTACATTTTATATCCCAAAGTAGACGGTTCTCTTACACAGTTACACAAAGTTGTGGGTTTCTTCTTCATAATCAATTCTGTGTTTTACGTAAAGGGGAAGGTGCGATACTTCGAGAAACACAGTTACAATATTTCCATTTAAGTGAGTCAGCTTTAGAGCACAATGCACACACTTATACACAGTTATTAGATTATATATAACACAACAAACACACAATATATTTATTTGGTTTACATCAATGAATTTGAAACATGAGATTTCAAAGATTCACAACCAAAACATCAATTCACATTAATTTCCAGGTTGTATGTTTCCTAATACAGTTATACCTACACATTTCACATACTATTTCAATGTGCAGTAATGTCCAAAAGTTAAGCATAATGTGAAAAGTAGAAAAATAGAAGTGGGAACTTTGCACGATGCCGTCAATATGTAGCCTACACAGCGTGAAACTCGTCTTCCATTCATAAGCAAGCGTGCTGACAACGCCACATAGACTATTGATTGAACGGTTAACAGCCCTCAGGTCATTAGACCAAGAGTGCATCATTCTGTATTTGACTCTCAGTGTGTTCGGAAGGTAAAGTTTGGACTGTGCTCTGAGAATATGGCACAAAGACATCAGTTGGACCCGGTTTTAAAGGAACAAATCATTGTACGCCTGGAATCAGGTCAGACACACACCGAAGTTTCAGCAGCTATGCATGTGCCACAACGTGTTATTTCCAGGCTTTGGCAATGGTCCCATGATATGTGAGATATTAATCGTACGCCCGGACAGGGTCGTCCAAGAGTTAAAACTCCACACCAGAACTGATATCTGTCATTAATAGCATGGCGAAACTGCAAGACAACTTTCCTCAGAACATGCTTCTGCCTCAGGAGTTCGCGTACCTTGGTGAACTGTGAACCGGACACTCGCAAGGGCTGGTCTCCTTGTCAGATGTACATTAGTGTGTCTCCCGCTTAATAGAAACCACATAAGGGCCCAATTCAAGTAGAGTCAGTAGCATCTCAATTTGACCTGCTAAATGAATGGAGGAATGCGCGCTTCACAGATGAGTTCCAATTCAATTTGGACATTGATTCTCATCGTGTATTCATCTGGAGAATACGTGGCGTACGATTCAATCCCAGGAATATCGTGGCAGGCATCAAACTCAATGCACGTATGGAGCTTCACATCTTCGCTGGGGGTACGGTTAATGGCGAGAGGTACAGAAACGAGATACTCGAACAACAGTAAGACTTCTCAAAGGCTCAGTCGACCCATCTTCATGGATGGCAATGCACTTCCGCATAAAGCAACCTGGTTGACGATTTTCATGAAAGATTTTCATATAACATTTGAATGTACAGTAGTGTCTACAATAGTGCACGAACTAGCCACCAAGACATCCACACATTTACCCTATAGAGTATCCCCGGGATGCATTAGGGAGAGGGGTTGGCAACCCGTCAACCTATTCCAAGACACGCTGCACTTCATGAGGAATGTAGCCAATTGCCAGAAGAGCTCTTGAACCATTTCAAAGAGAGTTTTCCACCTCGTTGTGGGGATTATGTGGCCTTTAGGGGTAATCTAACCCCATAATAACCTCATTTCTTCTTGTTGAAGAAGGTTATTTATGTTGCTTATTTTTGTAGTGTCTTTGCAATAGAAAACAATTCTTGGGTTCATGTAATTTCACTCTGTTGCATACCAGAGAACATTGTCATTACTTTTCATCATGTTAATAAAATTCTTACAGTTCATTAACAAAATACTGTAGTTTTGCATATCTTACAGTAGTTAGGTTTAACTTTTGGACACTAGTGTACTTATTCACACTGGGTATATAAGGGTATGCGTGGTAGCACAATGTAATTCGACATCGAATTATCACTGCTGTGACAATAAGGTGTAAGGTCTATAAGTCATCTTTGTCCAATATTTTTGACTCTCTAATGGACGAAATAGTTAGGATCCTTGCTTTGATTATTAAGTACTCCAGGGGTTTTCCCTGTCACCTTATCACATCATCATACACTACTCCTACTGGATATATTCCTGTGATATGAATTATATATTCATAAAACAATTTAAAGATCATTGATTGATTGATTGATTTAAACTAAAATATACCGTATATTTTCAATCTTATTCGCATGCCATTTTTGGCTTCAATGTCTATATTGTTCATATGCCGTTCATAGTGCTGCTTCTTCGTCCTGTATAACAATGTGTTACCATCACTTTCCAATCTGATACAGTTCATTAGTTAATAATAATAATAATGTTATTGGTTTAACGTCCTTTTTAAGTACTGCGGTTTTTATAGGCGCAGGGGTGCCGGAATTTTGCCTTGAATGGGATCTTTAACGTGTCAGTAAGTCTACTGACACGGCTCCCTCGCATTTGCGCACCCTCAAATGCCAACTGGCTGAGCCAAGAATCGATCCTGCTTCCTCGGGGACAGCAGGCGAGAACGTTACCCCTGTGCCAAGCAGCCAGCCGTGTGAAGATTAGTAACAGTCAGGGAGATATTTCCAAATACATAACTACCAGAGTTACAGATAGGACAGAATGGCGTGGGAGGGGGGTCTTTATACTGGTCAAGGAAGGACTGCGGCGCCGTGAAGTTTTCAGGGATGTACAGGATGAAATATTAGGCGTAAGACCACCGTGCTAGTTGAGAAGACAAGGAAAACCAATGTAATAGGTGAACACAGGCCAGGGAAAGATGTTTTTCAAATGTTCAGTACGGGCTTATAAAATCGACGAATCAGGGTTATGGAAGTGTTCGGTAGTTTTTAAATTTCTGGAAGCACATTTACTAATTTTCAAAAAATGTGGGTGGGAAATGTGATGAAAGAACTCAAAAATGAAGAAGCAAAGATATAAATATGCAATTAATGATAGTCACTTGGAAGGTGGACATTGGTAGTTCAGAATTGACTGTTTGGACAAAACACTGACACATCCTTTATTATGGACCACACCGAGGCAATTTATACAAAGTTAATTCATTGTGGGTTAAATATTGGTAATCGGTGTATTTGTCTTGCAGTCAGGAGTCATGGAAACATTAATCATCAGACGCACAATTTGAACAGGTGACGTTTGTTGACAAGTGTAAACTTCCATATTGTCTTTGGCTAAAGAAAATAAGAAAAGGAGAAAATCATTTCAGCTTCAGGTTGAAATCCGATTAAGATTATTTCTAGTGTCTTCCCCTAACGGGAAGTGCACGTTCATGTCCACTGGTCTTGCACAAAGTGTTACGTGTACAGGTGTTCATTTCCTGAAAGAAGGGAGGAGTGAATTGTATGGAAACATTTTATTTTAAGGTAGTACTGCTATTACTTTACACGGTTTTATTATTTCTTCAGCTTTATTTTCTGTAGAAGTGTGGAATAAATATCGATATCGTGGTGGGCACTATCAAGTTATTTTGTGAAACGCAGTCTTTCGTGCGGAAATATCATTACGATGATATACCTGAGAGGCTGAAGTCAACCCAGACATGGCTGATGATTGACTTAAAATGTCGCACTCTCTGTTTTAGAGAAATTCACATCTACCGAACGCCAATTCAGTGTTTTGAAAAACTTTATTATTGCAATTTTAGGTTTGGCAAAACAAGTTGAACTTATTTTAAAGACGGTGAAGGGATTTTAATGACTTTGGCTCCTTTGACTAGCAGTCTCACCACATCATCTTGTTATCTTAGGTTAATGGAAATAAATTAAAATATAAATTCAACAATTTTTAGTCGGTCAACACGATTGCACCCATTTGTAATGGGTATTTCCCAAATCCTGAAAAGAATTACATGAGATTAATAAATATTTATTTGTATTTATTAATCTCATGTAATTTGGGTTCAATCGTGTTGTCCGACCGAAAAATATTGAATTTCGATTACTAAGACAACACTGAAAAATGGCTTCCAACACGATAATTTTAAAGAAATAAATTAATTTATAAATAATGTTGTTAGTGTTACTGTTGGATTTCTTGGAACTAGAGAAAAAAGGACGAATTTCAGTTTGGTTTTTAACACCAATTAAACACAAAATATACACGACGTATATCAATGGTTCCTGGTACCTAAACATGAGCTTATTTGGCAGTAGATAAGAGATCATGTAAAATTACTTACACATAAAATCTTCTTTTGAGTTTACAGAGTGACAAGAAGATTAGTAAGATATACCCTGTTGGAATGAATCTTGAATGGAATGTAATGAAATGGTATATGGAGTAATTACAATTACCAGTGTAAGGGTGGGCCGATTTGAAGCTATGCTTTCAAAAGGCATGTTCACGCAAATGCATTAAAAAGCACAAGTGTTTTACTTGATGCTTTAAAGATTTTCTCAGCAGAATCTAGAATTGAATTGTACATAAGAGTTAACGATAGCGTTGTTTACATAAGCCCTTATTTTATTATGAGTATTTTCATCATCACTCACGTTTTATTTGATCCGAAATATCAACGAGGCGTGAAGAATTTGCTTCTTATTCCTGTTTATATTTCAGATGAACCTCAGCCTACATAATTGAAAACGAATATTTTTCTTAGTAACCTGGTCCCCACACTCCTGTGGCAAATAGGGGGAGTAAATGCAATTCTGAAAGCGACACAGAGACAGATAATAATGATAATAATGATACGTAAACTTTCTCGAACAATTGTATCCATTATATAGCTTTGGGGCTATTAGGTCAAGAGGAATTTTAACCCTTTAAGTGCAGAGTTTCTTCATTCGCATTTAAAGAAAATGTAGAAGTCATAAATTTTAATTTATCATGGGGGTTGGGTGATAGGCTTAAAATGTCTAGAGGTTTTGGGTCTTTATTAATCTAATATATATTCAAAATCCTACGTTTATATACTTTTTAAATTGAGATGAATCAAAATTAATTTTTTGTATGGGCATCATCTCCATACCAAGTAATGGGTCCAAAATAAAATTATTACTAAAACTCAGTAGACAAGTAATTGTTGTTGCTCCTTATTAGTGCAAAAAATATATTCCTTGATCCGAAATCACAACGAGGCGTGAAGAATTTGCTTCTTATTCCTGTTTATATTTCAGATGAACCTCAGCTGTAGACATCTACAAAAATGATCTGTTAGTTACTTCCGGAAGCAAAAACTCAAACTCAAGCAGTAGGCCTACTACTTAATGCCCAATCCATGGCAGAACATACCAGGGATTGATTTGACACTCGAAAACGAATGGGGAATATGAAATAAAAAATAAAAACGTTCTTGAGCAACGTTTATAGACGGGCGAAGCACTCAACGGGTTAAAAGCCGACGTTTGTAGACAACTGCTCGTCCCTTTATCAAGGTTTGTCAAGAGAGAAAGAAGGAATTAGTAAACCATGGCATATAGCCTCAATTTACGTTTTTGCCAACCAGAGAAGTCTGCTGTGGCAGAACATGCCATGTAGAATGACCATCGAATTCTTTTTGATGAAACTTCTGCCATCTGTATGGAGAAACATTTCACAACTCGTATATAAGGTGTGTTCAAAAAGCAACGAGCCGGAGGCATAATTACAGAAACCAGTACCTGTATGTTAGATGTATTGGCCCTGGCTGTTGAGGCACTGTGACACGAGGCGGTGAATGGCTGTCTCATAAAATTCCCTGGGCTGCGATGTGAACCAGTTCCGCACGTACAGCTGGACGTCGACGTCCGAGGTGAATCGTTGGCCCCGCAGAGCTCTTTTCAGGGTGCCAAACATGGCGTAATCACAGGGAGAGAGGTCTGGACTGTATGGAGGGTGGCCGAGAACCTACTATTTGAATTTCTGCAGGAGTGCCGCAACTGTGTTGGCCGTATGAGGTGGTGCATTGTCGTGGAGCAGAATGACCCCACGTGTGAGATTGTCTGGTCGTTTTGTTTGGATCGCTTGGCGAAGGGTGGTCAAGGTTTGCGAATAACGCTGGGCATTCACTGTTGTCCCGTGCGGAATGAAGTGTATCAGAAGGGGGCCATCTTGGTCAAAGAAGAACGTCAGCATTACCTTTCCTGCACTCGTGTGGATGGCCTTGCCTTTTTTGGGTGGTGGTGACCCTGGATGCTTCCACTGGAGGCTTTGTCGTTTGGATTCTGGTTCGAAGTGATGACACCATGACTCATCTCCAGCCACCACTCGTGCCAGGAACCCATTCCTTTCCCTCGCATAGCGCTGCAGATGACCAAGACAGTGGGCCATTCGACATGCTTCCTGGTGTGGTTGAAAACTGTGGGGCACCCATTGGTTAGTTAGTTATTGTTGTTTTAAGGGGCGGAACTACGAGGTCATCTGCCACTCGGCACCCATTGGGCACACACTTTGCGCAAGTGCAGTCGTTTCTTCATGATGGTGTGCACACTTCCGACGCTCAATCCGACCGCGGCAGCTATGGCGTTCACTGTCACTCGGCGGTCCTGGGTAATGAGTGCATCAACCAGCTGGACGTTTTCATCGGTAATGCAGGGGGGTGCCCCAGACCGGGCATCATCGGCTAGCGACACCCGCCCTTCACTGAAGCGCTTGTGCCACGCCTTGACCCTTGCAAGGGACATGTATTGTTCGCCGTACACTTGTGACATTCGGCGATGAATGTCCGTTCCCCATACTCCTTCCGCTATCAGAAACCGAAAGACACCTCTTTGCTCTTCGTTTGACGCCTCAATGTCACTGTTTGCAATGCGACTGGCAGCGTTGGACGATTGATGCATGCTGCTGCTCGCTTTTTATTGTCACGTGACGTGCACGCGTGCCCTCTAGCGACGGGCTGTGACCTTCCACGCTCTGGTCGGAACCACACCTCGTTACACACGCCACGATTAGCCGATGTCGTCACCGGTTTGCGCATTCCAGCCTCCGGCTCGTTACTTTTTGAACGCACCTTATAATTTTGGAGGCAATTGAAATAAGTAAACAACCACAGAAATTTAACACACAAAAAAAAGGTGATGGTTATCCCTTAAGTTAATCATGGCTGCCCTCTGTTGTTTCATTACCAACATCCTCTTGGTCTCAGGAGGTCATGGAGTTACTACAGTATTTGTTTCGACATGGCTTCCTATCTTATAGGCCTACAATTTATCTATGGAGGCTATATGCCATTGTTTAATCATTTCGTCTTTCTTTCTTTCTTGACAAACCTTGATAAAGCGACAAGCAGTTGTCTCGAAACGTCGGATTTCAAAATTCTTCTCAACCTAATAGCCCCAAAGCTATGTATGACTAATAATAATAATAATAATAATACCGGTAATAATAATAATAATAATAATAATACTAATGTGAGGGTTTCGGGTCACGTGTGAATAACACACATACATGATAGCGTGAATGGCTCACACTAGCTTTTATTTCTAATAACTACTATTTACACCAGTATTTATGGGTTAAAAAGTTTACGCTACACTCATCCTGTTCGCATGTCACCACAGCACAAGAGCTGTACATACAGTTTCCATAGTTTGCACTTACCACCATACACGCCGCTCCAGGTTCAAACAGAATCCTGCCATAAGGAAGCTGCTGAAACTATTTCCTTTCGAGCTTTTGTCTTTGGATATTTAAAGGAGCATTTTGTGTGGGCATTAAACGTAGTAAAATACTGTATACTAACATCAACAAAGTCTTGAGCTGAAGACATAATATTAAAACCCAAGCTTAAGGACGACGGTTGCAGTGACTTGAAAATCTCTAGAGCCCTGAATACCAGAAGGAGAAACGAACAAATTGGGAGTGAATGATGTGAATGATTCTCGTATGACCAATATTAATGAACTCAAAACTTCATCGTGCAGGATCCTTCTTCTTACTGCACAGATGGCAATCTAGCATCCACCAGGAACAAGACTAAGAAATTAAATTGCTACTGCAGTGCCGAATAGTTGCATCACGTTGTTTCTAAGATATCGAGGAGAGAGTAAGGACGTCATGTGTAACAAGAGATCAATACTTGACTGGATCTTTAAGTATATACTTGATACGTATGATAGCGTGTATGGCACGCACTAGCTTTTATTTCTAATAACTACTATTTACGCCAGTATTTATATGTTGAAAATTTACGCTACACTCATTCTGCACGCAAGTCACAACCTACGTTGAATTTATGCGATGCTGATAATTTTAAACATATCAATCTTGAACAATCGTAGGGAACTACACTATACCTAGTCAGAAGTTAACGCCTGTTCAAAATGCATATGACTTCAGCAATTCGCATGAAATAAACAAACGCATGCGTATCGGTTTGTTATCTTATTGCGTGAGGGGTTTAGCAAACTGATTTTAAATGCCAGATATTCAGACATAGCTTCAAATCATGGGTGAGGAATGAAAACTGAAGATGGTAAGATTCTTGTGAATCTAGATGTGTGAATCAGATATGGGAATGTCATCAGATGGGGACTTTGTTGCTACTAAGACTCGTTTCAAAATCATTTCTTGCTCACTGCTAAGATTAAGGCGAGTGTTGCTGTTGCGCAGTGGATGTGGAGAGCCACGGTGTGTACTAGCTTCTCGCCCACTGCTGCTCAGGCCATCTGAGAACACCTGGTTGCATTGGGAATCTGCCTGACTTTGTTTCGGGGTGCCTGAAGTCGTATTCTTGCCATTTGGAGGGGCAGAGTTGTTGGCAGCGTTCATCCCCTGCTTGTAGCGTGAAGCCTTCCGGTCGCACCATCCGTAGCGACTCAGCAGCGTGAAGAGATCTCGCCGATACTGCTTGGTGAGGAGTGCATACAGGTAGGGATTAGCACAGGAATTGAGGGGGTAGAAGAAGACAAGGAGGATTTTGGCACGTGGAACGTCGATGAGGGGATAGCCTGCCACCGCAGTCAAGCCGAAGAATGCAATGGGAGCCCAGCATGCAAAGTCGGTGAACACCAATAGAGCCATTCTCTTCGCCACAGTTGTGTCAGAGCGTGCTGCCACGGAGTCATGCCCACTAATATTGCAGTAGATGTGACCGTAGCACACACAAATCAGCACGAAGGCGAGTCCGTTCATCAGCAGCAGAGTAGCCAAGTAGATCCGATCACTGATGTGCTTATTCTCCATGGGCAAACATAAGCTGCAATCAATATGGTGATAATTAGAAATCTACACTACAGGAAGCAATTGAGCGCTCTGGCGAACGAAGGGGTTATGTTACAAATATTGAATTTGGAGTAATTGAAGTTAGCGGGTTTTGTTCTGCATTTTTATATTGCTAATAACTCTTTACTATTCTTCAGTAGGTAGGCCTACTTCGAAATTATCCTTAGGCAATCACACCTTGATTTTTAACTTTTAGGTGAAATAACAAGTGTTCTGGAGAGAACTAAACCACCCATGTTCATATGTTATACTGGTCCTTTCTATTCAGATCATGTATCCATGTGACGGCCTATCACACATCAATCCGATAGCAGCAACAGCAAGCATCAAATAAACATACAATATGTATATGTATTTAGAAATTCGAACGGCCACATCTTGGAGTTTTTGTACAAATGAATTGCTTTATACGCCATATTGTTTATATTTGTTGCTCCATGTTTGAGCGCATTAAGATGATTAGACCACCAGAAATAACAGTTATTCTAACTTTTAAAAATTCTTGCGCTCACCAAGTTGGTTCATTGCTTACCGCAATTTCGAAGGAAATATCAGTAAACTTGTTTTCTAGTCCTGTTTCATGGGCAAAAGTTCTGGCATATAGCTGTAATAGGCCCTAAGGACAGACAATCGGATCTTGAAGATTCTCGCTACCACCAATTTAGATTATGGCTAGTCGATATCAAGTGCATATCTGAGAATTTTGTTTCTAAGCCTTGTATCATGAGCCTTCTATCCAGCTGTAATAAGTCCCAAGAAAAGGCAATTGGGTTTTGATAATTCGCGGGGCCGCCATATTGGTTTCGCCTGCCACTCTTTTCAAGATCATGTCAATGAAATTATTTTATATTCCTCTATCGTGGTGCAAATTTTCAGGCTTATAGCTTTAGTAGGTCCCAAGTAAATACAAAAAAAAATTAGAAAATTCGTGTCGACGCATCTTGATTTCGTGTCAGTACGGGAGAGCGAGGGGTTCTGCCCCCCACCGCCACCCCCAAATAACCCCCAATGCGAGCTGATAACTCCCGAACCCGTGGTCGGAGATTCACGAATGAGGTGTCGTTGGACTCGACCTGACGGGGGCTTTCCTATGGACCACTCATTATATTTTTAAAATAATTTTGAAAATTTTTGTTTTCGAAAGTAGGTGATAGTTTGAAAACCAAACATGATAGAATGTTGTGCAATAGCTTAAACGAACGGTCTCTATGCCCTTTATTTTTTTTATAATAAAACGTTTTTATTTTTTACATTTTTTTTTTAAGTTCAATTTTGAAATTTTTATATTTTGGAAACTAAAGAGTTTACAACAAATTTTGTTTGACATAAATGAATGGCCCTGATCCCCTCTACCCGCAAAATAAATTTCAAGCCTCTAGGACTAAAACTGTGTAGTAGTGCTGACTGGCCGGTTCTGAGTCGCCCCCTACTTTCATATAAAACTTTGCCGATATCTCCCGAACGCGTGGTCGGATTTTAACGAACGAGGTATTGTTGGCGTTGGGATGACGTTCTCTTGGCTAAGCATGTGTGCTGGTATTTAAAAAAAAAATTGAAAATTCTTGTTTTTTGGATTGGCACTATTTTGGAAACGGTGAATCGGAAAAAAGTTTGTTTGACGTTAATGAAAGGTGGGTATGCCCTCTAGGCGGACAGCAAGTTTAAGGGTGTAGGAGGAAAAACAAAATGATAGCCTACTTTCTCGCGAACATTGGTGATCATTGGCGAACGGATGGTCGGATTTTAACAAATAAGGTGTTGTTGGACTCGAGCTGAAGTCCTCTTTCCTATAGACCACACGTTATATTTTTCAAAATTTTTTAGAAAAAAATTGTTTTCGAAAGTAGGTGATAGTTTGAAAACCAAACACGATAGAACGTTGTGCCATAGTTGAAACGAATGGTCTCTATGGCCTTTATTTTTTATAATAAAACTTTTTTATATTTTGAGAATTTTTGAAAACACTCAAATTTAAAATTTTTATATTTTGGAAACTAACACGTTAACAAAAAATTTTGTTTGACATAAATGAAAGACCCCTATCCCCTCTACCACGAAAATAAATGTCAAGTCTCTAGGACAAAAAAACTAGGCATTTTAAGTTTTATTTTTATATTTTTTAAATAAAAGCGTGTTTGTAGACAGAGAGCCGGTAGCGCTTGACGTATGTTACAACGAGGCTATGATTGGCCATGGTGGATAAGGGAAATGACTATTTCGACGGGGGCGATGTATGGCAAAACGAGGGGTTGCTTTTCGATATTTTTTCCTATGACGAATGAATGAAGGCGAATATTTTGAAATGTGACAAGCATGCTAAGATTTTTACCCCTGAAGGGGAGCTTTAACGTTTTAGTTAACGGTTATGAGCGAGATCGCTCTGACACAACAGACGGTTGTAGGATATGCCCAAGTGATTCTTAGACGTTGGCGATCTCGGTGACCGTGCCTGGATGGTGGGGGCAGCTTATGACGGTTGGTTTTGTGACATTTCCTATGAAGGATAGAGGCGAATATTTGAAAATGTATTAAGTGTGCTAGGATTTTTTACCCCTGAAGGGGATCTTTAACATGCTAGTAAACGGTGATAAGCGAGACTGCTGTCTGGCACAGTAAATGGTTTTAGAGTACGGAAACCTATAACATTTGCTCGACCAAGTCATGTGCATGTACGCAAAGAGCCAAAACGGTAAGGTCATTGGCCTGAAATGTTATAAACTAAATATTGAACTGGGTATAGTCATGTGTTTTAGGATGAAAGTATGTGGTTAACATGACCATGTATTGAGGATGGCCGCTTGCTAGTAATTATTATTACAGTAAAATGTTTAATAATAATAATAATAATAAGACACACACACATGTTTTGAATGCTAACACGCACACAGTCCAACTCACTGGTGACTGAATATTGTACCTAGCTAGAGGACAGCACTAGAGAGCTGTTGCTGGTGCTGACGAGGCAGGAATGTCTACGTCAGCAGGAAGTGTGATATCAGCTTACTTGCCTCGTGGTGGCTAGCAGGTGTGCTGTTTAAGCAGAGACCGCCATTTTGGTTCTGAGACAGTAGGACTACCGATGTATAAGAGGTAGCCATTTTGGTTCCTTATTAAAAACATGAAACTAGTATAAGGTACACGAATCTTATTCAGATTGAGGAATGTGAAGAGGCGTGGGAACACGTGCGAGAAAGAGACAGAGAATCATTCAAGGTCAAAACGCTGAGAAAATACAACTGTTGCTAGGCTAACTGATAACGATTGCGTTAGTCATGCACTTGCCATTTTAGCACACGGACGTATACAGTAGAGCTGTGAAAGAAAAATCCTTTCAAAAAAATGTTAAAAATAAAAACGTTTTATTATAAAAAATAAAGGACATAGAGACCGTTCGTTTAAGCTATTGCACAACATTCTATCATGTTTGGTTTTCAAACTATCACCTACTTTCGAAAACAAAATATTTTTTTTTATATATAATGAGTGGTCCATAGGAAAGCCCCCGTCAGCTCGACTCCAACGACACCTCATTCGTGAATCTCCGACCACGGGTTCGGGAGTTATCGGCTCGCATTGGGAGTAGTGGTAAGGGGGGCAGAACCCCTCGCCCCCCCCCCCCTACTCGTGTCTAACATGGGCTTAACAAAACGTGTCTTTTAGTAATTTATGACAATGCAACATTTCAAGATGATAGCTCTAATAGGGTCCGAGATATTGAACACTGGATATATATTTTTCGCGGCCACCATGACGCAAAATGCGATACAATTATTTAAAATCTCCAAGATGGTGGCCGTTCGAATTTCTAAAAATATATGTTTATTTCACGATTCCTGTTTCACAATGATAAGATAGAAAGAAACGGTTGAAGTGTTTGGAGATGGAACTAACTTACTACCAAATTTCATTAACGTCGGACCAGTCAATCTAATGTTATTTTCAAATGGACAATAGTCGATTTCCTAAGACTATGTCTGGTATGATGAAAATAGAATAAATTGTTACAATTTAGTTTTAAACCATGCTTAACTCTTTGGACGCGCGCTCTGTTCTGTAATGTACGAGCGCGCGTTGGGTAAATTTTACCCGAACAGATTATCATAATGAAACACCATAGGACTACCGACAGTGGTGGCTACGCTCGCTAAAGCGCAGCGTTCGGCCCATGGGCCAAGCTCTCTGCTGACTTGGTAGACGCGTGGGTTCGAGCCCCACCGTTGGCCGTCCTTGAAATGGTTTTCTGTTATTTCCCATTTTCAACACCAGGAAAATGCTGGGAAGGTACCTTCAGACAGGCCACGGCCGCTTCCTTCCACATTCTTGTCCAGTTTTATTATCTTCATCCATTCCTTCTCTCATCCGACGCGCAGATCGCCCACGGGCGTCGACTAGAAAGACCTGCACTCGGCCTCTCAGGAGGTCACACGAAAAAAGAAAAACAAGCGTAGGGCTGGGATTTCTATTAAATTTCATATTTTTTCCTTGCTCTTTAAATGCTGGGAGACGATAATATCTTCACATACCACTATTGTTAAGATTTGTCTGTAGGCTACTCTTTGCATTTTTTGATTTTCGAATGTCGATTGTTTATATAGTAGGCCCTAGGGAAAATGGCATCCAGAAGTATTAATAAATTGTACCTTTGAATTGATATCTTCTCCTTATAGAATAAAAGATAAGAATCTGCGATACACCGGTGAGTGTAATACTAACATATTGGCGACCAGTAACAGGACGCTTTTTCGGCACTTAAAATAACATTAAAGGAAGACACATGGACCGATTAGTGCGTCAGAGAAGAGCTTTTCGAGCGGCGTTTACGAGAGCTTTAAATAAGTTGAAAGATGCAATGGAAGCATCGCAGATGGATATGATTGCTGTGCAAGTCTCTTTTACTGTGCTTGAAGAAAGAGCCGCGGAACTGCAAGAATCAGATGCCAAAATAATGGACTTGATGCTAGATGACGACGAGGTTGATTTTGACAATGAAATGGAAGTGGCAGAAGATTATCTCAGTAAATTTCTTGATGTGAAGGTAAGAACGTCCCAGATATTCGCTAATTATGACTGTGATGGAAGTGTTCCCAGTGGTAATCATCAACAAGAAAGAAAGTTTAAGTTGCCCAAACTGGAATTAAGAAAATTTGGAGGTGATGTATGCGAATGGCTGCCCTTCTGGAGCCAGTTTCAAAAGATTGATCAAGATGTTGATATTGCACCTGAGGACAAATTCCAATACCTAATTCAGAAAGGAAGAAAGCTTGTAGTTTAACGTGACCGTTAATCTCGCGATCATAAGCAACGGGACCTCCGTTTCACGTGGAATCCGAACCACAGGACATGGCATTTCACATCGAAAGTCTCACATGCAGTGACCGGGAATCGAACCCGGTCCGCCTTGGTGAGAGGCATACAGCTTGACCGCTGCGCCACCACGCCGCCCAATACCTAATTCAATCTACCACACAGGGATCAAGAGCAAGATAAGTTGTGGATAGTTTTCCTCCTACAGTTGAAAACTACTCCAAAGCAGTGACTATTCTGAAACCGAGGTTCGGAAGGGACGACTTGCTAGTTGAGGTGTATGTTAGAGACGTTTTGAAGCTAATTTTGTCTACCCATCAATCAAAGGAATCAATAGATTTGGCTTCACTGTATGATAAACTTGAATCATATTTGAGAGCTTTTGAAACACTAGGTGTCACGACAGATGTTCTGCTATGCTATTACCTTTAATAGAGTCATGCTTCCCTGAAGAGTTTTTGAAAGCATGGCATAGAAGTGCTAGTAGGCGGGAGATGAAGGATGCTAAAGAAAGACTCAGCAACTTGATGGAGTTTCTGAGAACAGAAGTAGAAGGGGAAGAACGAATTACACTTGCTCTGACTGGTTTTGGTTTAGGACGCTGAGAAGCTAAAACTAGTGTCAATAAGAGAACAATTCATAAATTCTACCCTAAAGAGAACGTACCTACAGCAGCCGGATTATTGTCAACTGGAGATGTTAAAGAAGCGAAGAAGACTTGTATATTTTGTGACAAGTCTCGTAATAGTTCTGACTGTTTCACAGCTCAAAGCATGAATGTAGCAGAGAAGCAGAAAATACTGAAACAGAGAGGTTGTTGTTTTTCTTGTTTGAAGCCAGGGCATGTAACTAAAAAATGTTGAGCTGTTTTAAGATGTTGTGTGTGTGGAAAACATCATGTGACTTTGATGTGTGAGGAATTGAAGCCTCATATTGACACAACAACCAAGTCAGATTTTGGAAATGTAGCATTGGCGAATTTCTCCCACAGTCCCAAAGTTTTCTTACAAACTTTGAGGGTAAAGATAGCATCTGACTGTCAAGAATCTTGTGTACGGGCTCTCATTGACACAGGATCTCAGAAGCCCTATATATTGAAGGATATTGCGAAAGAAATGCAGTATTTACCTCAACGGGAAGAAGCTGTAATCCATTCATTGTTTGGAGGTATAAATACTGAAAGTTGCAAACATCATTGTTACCAGATAAGGTTAGGTAACCTTAGCGGAGGTTTCTCTTGCAACTTTACGGCCTTAGATCGGCCTGTTATATGTCAAGAGATTCCTTCCGTTGAAAATGGACCATGGATGACAGAATTAAAGAAGAAAGACATTTTACTGACGGATGTTGGCTGCACTGATGACCCGATAGCAGTCCTTATAGGAGCAGACGTTGCAGGAAGATTACTAACAGGTCGTCGTGAAGAGTTAGCATCAGGCCTTGTTGCCATTGAAATTCGTTTAGATTGGACCTTAATGGGGAAGGTGCCCGGTGGATCGAGAGCTAAGAATACTACTTGGATGGTAAATTCTCTGTTTGTTAAAGGCGATAGCATATCAGACTTATGGAGCTTAGGTGTACTTGGAATTACAGATCCTGTGGAGAAGAAATCCAAAGAAGAGTTGGCTGCTGCAACAAAGAAACTCTTCCTGGATACAGTGTGTGTCAATTCAGAAGGTCGTTACGAAGTACATATGCTTTGGGTAGAAGGACACTCCCCATTACCAAGCAATTACAACATTGCAAAGAAAAGGCTGAAATCAACAGTGCTTAAATTAAAGTCTGATGGTTGTTACGAGGCTTACCACCAGGTGGGAGTGGAAGCTCAAAGACTAATGGCTGTTCGGAAATTTGATTTGAGGGGATGGGAGTATACGATACCTACGGAGATATTAGCAGCGAACCCTGTTGAAACATCACATGTTTTAGGACTTACCTGGGATAGATCCTAAATGTTTTAAGGATATTCACATAGAAGTGATAACCAAAAGAATGATTCTTTCTGTTGCTCAGCGTATATATGATCCTATAGGATTTTCGTGTCCAGTATCTCTGTCCCAAGATCTTATTGCAACAAACTTGGGAATCCAAAGTAGCGTGGGATGCTGAGGTTGATGAACACATCAAACAAAAGTTTAAAGACTGGCTCAATGATTTAAAGTATGTAGCTTGTGTTCAAGTTCCTAGATGGATAACAGGTGGGATTGTACATATTGGAGAATGTAGCGTGCACATGTATTGTGATGCTAGTCAGGTTGCTTTTGCAGCAGCAGTATTTATTCGAGTTCAAACGAGTCTTGGAGTATCCATACAGTTAGTGCAAGCCAAATCTCGGGTGGCACCTGTAAAGAAAATGACTATTCCCCGACTTGAGCTGCTAGCTGCTACAATAGGGGCTAGGTTATGTGCTTTTGTGGTTAAAGATATTTCAATCCCAGACATGACTATTTATTATTGGAGTGACTCCTTCACTGTCCTATCTTGGATTCATAGAAATGAAGAGTGGGGAGTATTTGTCTACAATCGAGTGTCGGAAATTAGGAGATTGACTGGACAAGGGCAATGGCGACATCTACCTGGCAGTATGAATCCAGCCGATCTCCCATCCAGAGGTTGTTCAGGACAACATTTGCTCGAGTCCAGATGGTGGGAGGACCCTGTTTGGCTTAAGCAACCATCTACTATGTGGCCTAGTGCTAGACCCATCTCTGATGAAGAGGTAAGAAATGAAAAGAAAAAACGTGTGACTTCTTCTGTAACCTGTACCAACAAGGATGAGCCAATCAATGTAAGGTGGTGGTTTGCGTATTTTTCACGATATCGGAAGGTGATACGCATGATAGCGTGGATATGCCGTTTCATGAACAATTGTAAGAAAGACAATCACAAAAGGCAGGGAGATCTTTCAGTGTCGGAATTTCATGATGCTGAAAAGATAGTGCTGAAATATATTCAGCGAGAAGCTAATGTAGATGTTGAGAGTCCTCGCATTTCATCTTTAAGACCCTACACAGATGAAGATGGAATTGTACGGATGAAAGCCAAGATTACGCAAAGAAAAGACAGAATTAACTTCAGATATCCTATTATTTTGCCTGCAAATCATGAAGTTGTAAAGATGATTCTAGAGAAGCATGAAGAGATGTGTCATGTGAGTGCGCAAGGATTATTGAGTGCCCTTAGAGAGAACTTTTGGATACTTGGAGGACGAAGGACTGTGTTGAGTTGTCCTGCAACTCAAGGTGGGAGGATGTTAAGTTTTGTCTGTAGGCTACTCTTTGCATTTTTCGATTTTCGAATGTCGATTGTTTATATAGTAGGCCCTAGGGAAAATGGCATCCATAAGTATTAATAAATTGTACCTTTTGAACTGATATCTTCTCCTTATAGAAATAAGATAAGAACCTGCGATACACCGGTGAGTGTAATACTAACAATTATGTTATGGTTAGCTGAACCTCATTTTACATATTTTTTATATTTGTAGGTATTCTACATATTCTTAGAGAAAATACATAAAATTGCATATTTTAGCATTACAGTGAGCATCTAGATGCTATAAAGACTGTAGTTTCATTTGATCCTGAAAGCGCTGTATCCTTTTGTGAATCACAAACTGCTTTTAGTGATTTTAAAGCGGTCTCCTCAATTGCCTTCATCAGCTGCAACTTCGGCTGGAGTCCAGAAAGCATCAAACTTCTAGAAACATCAGGACTGCCACTGCAAGACTCTATTGCTCTCATAGAGGATGCTATTGAAAAGTTAAGTGTTGTGTATGGGGAAACTGGTGCAAGTGTATTGAATAAATAGTTTTTTTTTTTTGTCGTGTAGCCTCCTGAGAGGCCGAGTGCAGGTCTTTCTAGTCGACGCCCGTGGGCGACCTGCGCGTCGGGATGAGAGATGGAATGGATGAAGATGAATGAAACTGGGCAAGGATGTGGAAGGAATCGGCCGTGGCCTGTCAGAAGGTACTGTCCCAGCATTTGCCTGGTGTTGAAAATGGGAAACCACGGAAAACCATTTCAAGGACAGCCGACGGTGGGGCTCGAACCCACGCGTCTACCGAGTCAGCAGAGAGCTTGGCCCCTTGACCTAACGCAGCGCTTTAGCCCGCGTAGCCACTACTGTCGGTTGAATAAATTGTGAAATGTTTTGAAGAGAAATCCTGGTTATTCAACATTTCACAACGTGTTCCAAATTCTAAGAGGAGACGATGTTTATCCACCCCATGATATTTCTACATCAAAACTCTCTCCTTCCTGAAATTTGCCCCAGTTACATCATGTGACAAATGTCTTTCGATAACCCCAGAGAACATCGAAAAATACGTAATTGTTCACTGTGCTGCAAAATTTAATGTGTTAACGTGTATTGAGCGTTAACAGTAAGAAAATGATAAGTTTGTATTGATTATGCGAGTGATACACGGATGGTGTCATTAAGGGCCGAATGGGCCCTGCCCACCCAAGGCCGTTAGGCAGCATTGCAAATAATTTGTTTAATTAATGTTTTTCAAAATTACTTTATATTGCAGATACTCGACTTAAAATAGGTGTTTTACCCTTCTAGAATCTCTAAAGAGAATTCATTATAAATAACTCATCCCCAGCTTAAGATCCTGACAGTCTCGTATTGTGTATCGTCATAGCGAGGGCCGCTCCACAGAAAGTCCCATGTAAAGTACATTGAAACCTCTCTAAAAATCCACCCCTATTAAAAGACCACCCCTCTTAAAGACCGACTTTTCTTGGAACCGATTTTAAACCTCATAAGGTCAATGTATTTGTTGCCTCTATTTAAGGACCACCCCTCTCCCCGACCAAAGACCAAGCATTTTCCCAGTCTGACCTCTTTAAAAAGACCACTTCTCGTCTGCCTTCCCATTGGAGATGGGGATGAGGGTGATGATGTAAACAATGGTTCTGTTGGCACAGAACAGTATCAGCATACAATGTCATTAGGAAAAGTGTTATGTAACGTATACAAAATACAGAAAAACGGCTCTCCTAGAAGATTGTTCGAACCCAGAACAAATTAATGGAATTTCGAACTCACTCAGGGATATTCTAGAAAGTGAAATTGTTAAAAGAAAGATGTGCTATTCTGAAATAGAGATCAATTCGTAACTTTTTAAATGACAGAGCTCAGAAAATAACTAATTGTAATTAATTTGTACTAAATGTGAACCAATGAAGATAAATTGTAATCAAGTATGTGCTCCAACTGTACTTTATTAATAATGCAGTATAAAATTATTTTAATGCCTACCCCTATTAAGAGACCACCCCTCTAAAAGACCAGTTTTCCATGGAACCGTCACTGGTCTCTTAATAGAGGTTTCACTGTATACGGCTTCATGGGCCGGGTGAGGAAACAGTGGACATAGCACTGTCTTGCACGAGAATTCTTCAGTGCTATGAAGGGAATTCTCTCTCTCTCTTCAAGGGACAGCAGATTGGGCCCATAGCGTTGCTTTGAAGCGAAATAGAAGATCTCTCCATTTCACTTCCTGCTTCTGTCTCTGTTAAACTGGACTGCGGGAGAAGGGTCCACCCCACCCCCTTGAACAGGTATCCAGCTATGGTTCGCAGCTTGCTGACATAAGACAAAACTATATTTATACATTTTCAGTTGTCTGATGTTCCAAGTACGGTACGAATGTGTTAGTGAGTTCTGTGGATGAAGTTAATTACTACTGTATAAATGTGTTTTCAACGTTTGTAGCACGGTACATAGTTATTTAATATGTCGATTGTATGCGACATTGGAAAATGAAAGTGGAATTTTTATTAACAAATCCATTTTCTTCTATAGATCTGAACACAAATTTAGAAATTAAATAATTATGACCTCATAAACCAAGCTGATAGATAAATTTGCTTCATCCAAGCACAGGAGAGAATATATTTATAAATAAAGAACCATGTGAGTACAGTTTTTAATGCATCAACTATTTATTAAAACTTGTTTGAAATGTTGTGTTGTGTTGTGTGGGATCATGGCAATATTGGCAACAATAAAAGACAAATATAAAACAATATTTAATACGAAGCAACAATAGTATCATCTGGCCCACCCTAAAATTGTAATCAGGAGCCGCCCCTGGTGTGATATATTGTAATGGGGCATTTATTGTTCATTGTGCTACAAAATTTGATATGAATTGTGTTTTGCGTGTTGTAACTTGTAACTGACAGAATGGTAAGTTTATATCACATATATGGCATTACATGTTTTTCCCATTCTACATATTTTACTACATATTTTGATTCTTTTTCTTACACATTTTACCACTTGATACTACATAAAAATCCCAGCTCTAGGCTAATCACTCTCCTCTCTTTTCAAGATGCAAAAGCAATTATTCTATCGTCTACCATTAGTCCCCAGCAATCAACCCAACAAAAGATGGTGGCGCGTGCCTGCATCAAGGGAAGTGTGCTCCGTGTAATTTTAGTACTTTTAATGGTAAAATGTGCAGTGACTGTGGCAAGACGTGTTCATTCTGTGACCGTTAATGGTGAACAGGATCTGAAGAATCAACCCCTTATGGAAAAACTTCTGGTGAGTGACAAATGCACAATACATTCCTGGACATGGTGTGGCAGTGAAGGTCTGGGGCTGGCCACCATTAGCCGGCCACGCCGAGCGGGAGAGGGAGGTGTCGCAAGGCGACCTGCTACCGGGTTCTCGCTCTGCTGTCTAGCGCTTGCTCTAAGCGGCGACATAGAACTCAACCCTGGACCTTTGCAATGCGCAATATGTGAAAAAATCGGCCGAAAAAATCAGTTATATATTCAGTGCGGTAATTGTAACATTTCGAGTCACAGGACGTGTGCTAAAATCAGTACCTCAGAGTTCCGGTGCATTAAAAAAGGCACGCGAACGTGGACATGTTGGCAATGTGCTATGCCGCCGTTTACCGACTCGTTGTGCAACAATACCAGTGATATTCCCAGTGACTCTGTAAATAGTGTAAATAACCTGAATAGTTCACTTGTAAATAAACACTTATCACTGTTCGCCTTCAATGCCCGCAGCATCACGCGGCCGGGACGGAAACAAACAATCATGCTACAGTGACCGCCCTAGATCCAACTATTGTGTGTTGCAGTGAAACGTGGCTCTCTGGGGTGGTAAGAGATCGGGAGGTGTTACCAGACACATACCAGCTGTTCCGAAGGACCGACTGCAGACTTCAAGGGGCGGGGTTCTCATTGCTGTGAAACCTGAGTACAATGCAACTCGCGTCCATCAGCTGGAAACTGACGCTGAGGCCATGTGGGTGGAGGTTCAATGCAGTAACGGTAAATATCTGATCGGATCAGTCTATCGCTCTCCGAAATCGTCCCAGCTGATGAATGATGAGCTGATTCTCTCCCTCAAACGGGTGCAAAACGTTCAACAAAATTATGACGCTGTCTACATTGTTGGTGATTTCAACCTACAAATCACATGGAATAGAAATGCCGCTCCTATCCCAAATAATCCTATATCCAACAACTTCCTTACAGCATTCTATGATCTATTCCTCCATCAACTCATATTTGAAGCTACCCGTATCACTGATACCTCCCGTTCAACCCTCGATCTCTTCCTAACAAACTCTCCATCCTCAATTCAGTCTCTACAAGTCATCCCTGGATTTTGTGATCACCAAGCCCTCCTAGCTATATTTACCCACAAAAAGAACAGTCCAAAATTACAAACCAGAACAGTTTACAATTACTCCCGTACCAACTGGAAACTCCTTTCTGACATCTTACTTGACAGATTACCGGTCATTACACCTTCAGTCACCAACAGTGTAGATATAGATGGTACCTGGCATACTTGGAAGGAAATCTTTTTTTCAGTGCGTCGATGAAGTGATCCCTAAGGTTACAATTAAAAATAAGAAAAAAAAAACACCTTGGATCTCAAAGGACATAATATCCAAAATAAGAAAGAGAAATCAGCTCTATAACAAGTGGAAACAGTGCCCACGTGACAGCAGGTGGGAAAAGTATAGGCTGGCTAGAAATAGTACCAAATCTGTAATTCGTGAAGCCTACAGTACGTATATGGACAAATTGAGCTTTAATCCCAAGGCAATGTGGACATTCATTCGGAGCAAAAGTGGCAACACCGCACCACAGAGCTTTAAACATAACGGACTTTCTATTTCCAACCCACTAGACATAGCCAACTCGTTCAACTGTAAATTCCAAAGTAACTTCTCTCCACCTGACACCAGCGAAGGAATGTTCCTACCAAGGACATCATCACCTCTCTTTCCCCTAGCCAGTCTATATTTCACACAACAGGAAGTTCGAGACAGCTTACGGAGAACTAGACCCCATGCCGCGACAGGACCAGACTTAATCCCTGCTCGGATCCTTCATTACTGTGCAGCTGCCCTAGCACCCTCATTGTGCGCACTTTTCAACCAGTCCATTAACACCGGGACTCTACCACAAGAGTGGAAACATGCTAACGTGGTCCCTGTGTTCAAAGATGGTGACAAGGAAGACATGGACAACTACCACCCGATTTCTCTAACGTCTGGTATCTGTAAATGTATGGAGCGCCTGGTTGCTAAGAACATACTGGAATTCCTGAGTGAGCGAGGCCTGTTAAATCCAAGCCAACATGGCTTCGTTCCGGGGAGATCTTGTACAACTCTTTTGACAAAAGTGATTGATGACTGGCAGAACTCTTTGGATCAGACTAACGTCTCCCAAGTGGACTGTGTGGCCCTGGACTTAAGCAAAGCTTTTGATCAGGTGCCTCATCGAAGACTCTCGTTAAAGCTTGGCAAATATGGCATCGGAGGCAAACTGATTACATGGTTGACGTCATTCCTGGTAGGTCGAACGCAGTGTGTCGTGTTTGGCGGGGCCAAGTCACCGAACATAGTGGTAACTTCGGGAGTATCACAGGGGTCGGTGATTGGGCCTTTGTTGTACATGGTTTTTACCCTCGACCTTCCAAGCTGTGTGACGTCCACGATGGCGCAGTATGCAGACTCAATAATTTACAGAGCCATAAAAAATAATGATGACGTCAAAGCACTACAGGAAGATCTGGACAGTGTGGCACTGTGGTGTGATGTAAATAAGATGACCTTGAATGTAAACAAGTGTAAATATATTCGGCTAAGTAGGGCTAGACAGCCTATTGCACATAGCCTTTCACTGAGCGGCAAAGTTCTTCCCATGTGCAATTCACTGCGAATGCTGGGAATACACATTTCCAGCAATTTGAAGTGGAATGTACACGTTAAAGAATCTAGGTGTAAGGCATTTAGAATTCTAGGATTTGCAAGACGAAGCCGTGCACTCCCAGCGGTGTATCTCTCCACGATACGGCCCATTCTTCTGTATGGACTTCCTGCCTGGCATCCCACTACCGAGGAAAACATGAGGAAGTTAAGTGCAGTCCAACGTCGAGCAGAGCGACTCATTTACAATCAGGGTAACAACGTTTTGACAAAACCATTAACATCCATCAATGACATATGTAGCCAAATAGATCTCACCTTTCTCCGAAAATCTCTAGCTGGCACCATTATACTGTACCCATTTCACCGCCTTCATCTGTCATATCGTTCAGTCCGTAGAGCACAGGGTGTCACCCTTGTTCCTCCACTCGCTAGGACAACAGACTATCAATCTGGATTCTACAATCGCTCTGCTCGACTTTGGAATGACCTGCCTCGTGAAATAAAAGACCTTCCTCCACGACAATTTTGCCGCAAAGTGAAGGCTCTAAAGGGGAAAAAACTCCATGTAAATTGAATTTATATACTGTATAATGTAACTTTGTGAGTGATTGGGAGTGTGCGCGTGCGTGTATATATATATATATATATATATATATATATATATATATATATATGTATGTATGCGTGTGTGAGCGTGTATATGTGTGCGTGCATGCCTGTGTCTTCCCTTTTATTTATGAATTGTATGATATAGACGTCATGTACAGCAGATTATGTGTATATAGCAAATGTAAAGGTGTAAATTGTATAATGTAACATTTGAGATTTGTTTAGATTTAATGAACGGAGATGGAGACACTGCTGTGTATGTGGGGCTTGCCCTTTCTCTATCTGCCGTCCATAAATTGTAGGCACAATTTTTGGTAAATAAATAATAATAATAATAATAATAATAATAATAATAATAATAATAATAATAATAATAATAATAATAATAATAATAATAATAATTGTTACGTGCAAGAGCCCGTCCCATCGTTTTTAAAATCCATCTCCCCTATATACTTGTGTTCCCTGCCATTTAAAGCGCTCGACTGATGGCTTGGCTCCGCTTATGAACACGAGATGGCAGTATCTATCGGACTTCGGCGCCTCTAGCCGTGGTTGTTTCTTCCACCGCTAGAGTGTGTTTGTGGTGTCTTCTGATCTCATCCTAATCGAGACATATTTGAAGGGTATTGTATTCTACGTCATTGAACAAAAGACTATATATACATCATACCGCCAAAAATAATTACATAATATGCACATTGTTACTTGATATGTCAAGCTGTGATTGGTCAGTTACTATTAACATGAATGCAGTGCGGTATTTGACTTTGGATTCTCCACCATCTTGTGATCTTCATAGTCTGTCGTCAAGAAAACAACAAGCCGGCTGCTGGTCAAAGAGTATCTCTCCGTGTGCTGGGGGCTTGGGCCCCTAGCCGCTACGAAATTTGGATAAATGCTAAAAGAAGTTGCCTGCGCTCTTAAGGATGTATTTCGCCATTTCGCATTGAAGATGAAGAAGGGAAAAATAAGAATCGCAACTAGCTGCAAACAGGAGTGCTTGCTTCCAAAACGGCGCATGTGCGTGTTAGCCATTTTAAGGCCATATAGTGCCGTATAATATTTTTTTAAATTGTGTGTTAATTATTTTATTATTATTGTGTCTCCACAGAGAAGTTTTAAGGTACGTAATTATTTAAAATTTTATATATTGTTATGGAGCTCCGATATTGGCCTTATATTAATGTTGTAATTCTGTATTTTGTTTCGCCTGGTAGGCCTAATTTTTCTGTTTTGCTAATGTTACCAGTTATGCAAATTTTATTGTTTTCCTTCGTACCTTCTGGAGACACGTTTCTAGTTTATTTTACGTTTTAAATTTTTATTTATTTAGTTTTTGGTAATCCTTGGAATTGCCCTATTATTAAATTATTTTACGATCCGTTGCAGTCTAAAAAGCCTCATGTCAATAGTGTTAAGGCGTAATTCTTTCCTCCCTTTCTGTTCTCTCTGGTGATTTTAAATTTAATTGTATGCTAATTGTTTGCCGTAATTCATTTGGACATGCGGTCTTCTATTTGGTGGCCATGTTTGTTTTTGTTTTGCCCGAGTGCATTCTGGTCTTGGGAGTGCTTTCTCTAGGCGTCGAGCGGGAGACTCAAACGTGTTGTGGTGCTCGCTTAGTATGTTTTTGTTAATCTTGTTGGTTTAACGTTGTGTTTTTGTGAGTGTTCCCGAGTTTTTCTCCGTCATGAAAATTGTGGATTTGTTAATTGATCCTATTTTTATTTTATTAATTTAATTTTTAAATTTTTCGTGTCATCGTGGCCTTGATGTCTGCATGTCGGGTCGGTATTGCATACCTTTGTTAATTATCAAGTCCTTTCTCATTTGGTAATACCTGTATTCTTTTTTTTTTTTTTATCTTTTGGGCGTTCTTATTTTAATTTTAAATTCAATGTTTTTCTTTTCGCTCAGTAAGCATGTTAAACCGTCTCTTGCCTACTTATGTAAATAACTTATGTTGGCCTTAAGCCATATGCATCACCAGAGAGAGGGTGTTGTGGCCATAGAGTTTCTTCTTTTTTTTAATGATTTTGTTAATTTTTTATTTTTCCTTGCCCCTTTTGGTAATTAAATTTTTTTCTTTTAAATTTTAAGCAACTGGTGTGGCATTATTTCGTCGGCGAAAATTCTATTAGTTATCGGATGTGTCTGTAGACGAGCCTGTGCATTTCCCCCCTTCTCCACCTTCCTTCCTCCTGTTGGTGTTCTTCTGTTGGGGCATGTCATCTGGCGGTGGTTTTGCTGTAGAAGCGACGCGGACCTCTCAGAAAGGTAAGTAGGCCCATCCACCCTGGCCATCCCTGTGTCAATAATAATAATAATAATAATCAACAGCTGTCTTTGCATTTCGAGATTCTCCTTTGGGACCTGGTAAGCAAATAACGATATTTTGCGCTTTGCGCGGCACCTTTGAGAAATACTTCCTTTACTTTCCGTGTCCGGGAGAGACACTAAATTCTTCCTTTCCAGAACTCTGCAGCTCTTATCCCTCGGTCTGTGGCCAACATAAGGTCTTCCTGGCTGCAGGTGTCATCAAGATCTTGGCACGTGAACAGGTGTTGTGGAGTCTGGATTTCTCCACAGGCACATCATGGATCTTCTGCATAACCCCACTTCACAAGGTTGCTACGACACTTGGGCATTCCTGTTCTCATCCGGTTTAAGGACCTCTAGGTGGTATAAGGCAAATGACTACCACTGCTCAGTTCTTCTTTAGGGGTAAACCCCTCTGGTACTATTTGTTTCCAGAGTGACACACGCCGGACGTCTGGTTTTGTATGGAGGGATACTGTTCTCGTAATAAAACTCTTCCTGGATCTTAGGTGAGGAGTGATCACCTTGTGGTTGAACATAGAATGTCTGGGATCTGTTTCAAGCTTTTGTCTCTCTTTCTCTCCTGCCACCTCGCGTCGAATAACTGGATGTGCAATGCCAGCGAGAGGGTAGATCTTCTGCATTGGAGTAGGTCTCAGACATCCAGTGACAATACGTGTGGAATCGTTAAGAGCTATGTCTACTTGCTTGGTATGGGCAGATGCTCCCCACACTGATGATCCGTACTCTCCTGCTGCGAAGCAAAGTCCCAAAGCTGTTGAAGGTAGAACCCGAGGGCTCGCTCCCCATGTTGAACCTATCAACTCCACATTATGCTATTCCTTTGAGAAATGATACTTTTGTACCACACGGTACCATCCTTCCCCTTATAAATATCAAGTCGCATACCTAACGGTGTATTATCCTCATCAACTTCATGTTCTGATTTACCTTCGTGTTCTGACGCACAGCTGTCCTACTCGGTATCGCTGCCATGATCACTTTTATAAACTAAGTCTATATCTGAATTGGCACTTCGACCAACAAAACCATCATCGTGATCATTACTACCAAGTTAATCACATACTGTATACCCTTATCGGTTTTATTCTGTCTATTGCAAAACTTCCGCCAGTCCACGAGAAAATTAGATCGCACTGTGAAACTTACACAAGCACGCGCGTGACTGACATTAGCATACAGCCATGTCAACAGCTCGAACAACACTCACATTAAAACAAAGACAAGCAATATTGACAGCATGTGAGAGTCCATTGGTAAAGTACCGAGGGGTGGAAGGCAAAATATCAATTACACCATGAATTATTAACAATTCAGTTTGCCCTGGGTAAAAAAAATATCCACGCGCGTCCTAACCGGTAGACAAAACAAATAGTCAGATATTACAGACCAACTGTTACTGGGTAAGATATTTTAGTTATATCAGATCACTAAGGTGGATAAAGGTGCTAGGAACAAAATTATACACACACAATGCTTTAATCGACTAAATAGCTGCCTTTCAACTGTAACACACGCCCTTCCTCCATATTATATTTCTGTATTCTGTGACGAGCCATACTGAAAGGAAATGCTGTGAGTCAGATTACTACAGATCACATTCATCCGCCAGAGGTGTTACCAACAGAACAGCTTGAATATCATTGAAGATTGACGGTGAATAGAAGAGGAAATTCTCTATTGTTATAACTGACAGCTGCTGCCATTTGTGGTTCATGAATTTAGGAGTGCACATTGAGACTTCTGTCCCAAAGATCCTGGGTTAGATTTCCGGCACTGCCAATAAATTTAATTCTGATTTGAGGACTGAAATGGGTCACACTCAGCCTCATGAGGATAACTGAGGGGAAGTTGGTTCAATACCCTTCTCAGTCATCCTAGAAGTTGTGTCCTGTGCTTTCCCACCTTTACTTCCGGAATATATCGGGATGGTACGTAACTAAAGGTTATGCCACCTTCTTCCCAATCGATGCTCCCATCACGAGTATACACACAAGTGTAGAGACCAATATATTACAAGTTTTTAAGCAGATTCCGCATGCACCCTAGTACAAGGTGTTGATGACGACGATGACCAATCCACTTTATGAAGCAAGAACCATAACAATACTCTCCAGACATAAAATACCATTCATTTCGCTATTTTCTACTGTCGTTATTTGTGCTGCTTGGGTTGGTACTGGAAAGCCTTGGCACTTTTCCACATTTCAGACTTTGTTGAGGAAGTGCTAAGAAGTGAAGATAAAGTTCGTGACACGGGACTCGGCGAACCGCAACTGTCCTATGAACACTGCCAAACGACCTGGCCTTTGTCACCATATACAACCAGCTTACGTTATTCGACCGACGACGATCTTTGGAATAATAAGTTGTTGTTGATTCATCTAGGGGTTTTGCGACATTGTGGGCATGTAGCCCCGTGTACTTGGGTGTGTGTGTGTGTGTGTGTGTGTGGGGGGGGAATTTCTGATAACCTGTGTTATTGTGATAGCTGTATTAGTGTTGTAGTTGTAATTCAGATGAGGACTGGGAAGTGTTACCGCGGAGGCCCGGGTTCGATTCCCGTCCCTACCAAGCAATTTTATTCTGTTCGAAGGGGCGGAACGGGGTACACTCAGCCTCATTAGGCAAAAATGAGACAAGGCGGGTTCGATTCCCACCTCAGCCATCGTGAAAGTGGTTTTCCGTGGTTTCCCACTTCTACTCCAGGTGAATACCGGAATGGTTCCTAAATTAAGGCCACGGCCGCCTCCTTCCCAATCCTCATCTGAATTGCAACTACACACACTAATACAGTCATCACAATAAGACAGGTTATCAGACAAATGCCACACAAACCCAAGTAGGCTACACGGGGCTACATGAACACGATGTCACAAAACCCCTAAATCAATCAATAACAACAGGATTGTGAAGGTGGAAGAAGTGGCCTTAATTTAGGAATAATCACGGCGTTCACCTGGAGTAGTAGTGGGATACCACGGAAAACCACTTCCAGGATGGCTGAGGTGGGAATTGAAACCGCCTCTTCTCAGTTTTATCTCACTGCACTGGTTTGGCCTCGACAAAGGATGTAGCCTACTAACATTGGTTTCTTGCTGCAGTTTCCACTGTTAGTAATTTACTCCACGATTTGCGATTAACACTGTTCTCGTAAAAGTTGTACCCATTCTTCTATACTAGGACTTTTCTTCCTTCCCTTCGATGACTGCCTTCCCTTACTCGATAACCTAGATGTTAGGCCCCATTTACTCGATGAAAGCAGATGTACATACCCACCCTGTTCTTACGCCTCAAATCACGGCATAGGCCTATGAAATGGCAGTTAACACCGGTGCATTGTGTGTGTTTGAGGCTTCAGTCTATTGACTGGTGTGATGCAGCCGTCCATGCCTCCCTGTCCTGAGCTGATCTTTTCTTCTCTGCATAGCAATCAAACCCTACATCCGAGGCAATATGTTTCACATAATTGGTCTACCCCTACAGTTCTTGTCCTTGACCCTTCCTGCCATAAGTAAGTTATCTATTCCTGGGCGTCGTAGTACGGTATGTGTCCTACCAACCTATATCTTTTCTTCATTATAAGTCAACAGAAATATCTCTCCTCTCCCACTCGTCCTAATACCTCTTCATCTGTTACTCTATCTACCCATCTGAACTTCATCATCCCCTGTAACACCACATTTCAAACGCTTCTATTCTCCCCTTTTCTGCTGCGCCAACAGTCCAAGTTTCACTTCCATAGAGCGCCACGCTCCAAACAAAGGCGTTCAAAAATTACTTTCTAATACCTAAATCTATATTTGATGTCACCAGGTTTCTTTTCTGTAGAAATGCATTCCTTGCCTGAGCTTCTATTCTCCTCTTTTCTGCTGCGCCAACAGTCCAAGTTTCACTTCCATAGAGCGCCACGCTCCAAACAAAGGCGTTCAAAAATTACTTTCTAATACCTAAATCTATATTTGATGTCACCAGGTTTCTTTTCTGTAGAAATGCATTCCTTGCCTGAGCCAACCTACTTTTTGCTTCGTCCATCACTGGTTATTTTGTAGAGATTTGAAGCCATTCTTTCAGTGTTGCCTATACAAGAGCTACAAATGACTGGTTATTTTGCTTCCTAAGTAGCAAAAGTCCCCTACTTCCTTTAGCTTTTCTCCTGGCAATTTGACGCCAATAGGGCTTATATCTTCAGTACCGGTACTGCAATAGGCTATCTGTGATTTAAGTTGGTGTTGTGTTGGATAACATTGAATGATAGAAATATGTTTACATGGATTGGCTATAGTTTAATGCCCACCAGGGATTCACAACTTGTGGGACGTGGGTTGGTGTCCACAGGACCCCAGCCGAGACCGGCATTCCTTCCAATTACTTGTGCCAGGCACCCTTCAGTTATCTTTCCTGTCGACCTCCCTTGGTCAACACTTGTTCTCTTCCGACCCCGACGGTATTAGGGTATCCGAGGCCTAGGGAGCTTTTCACTTTCCGGCCTTAATTGGCCCTTGTCTCATTTTTTCTGACACCTTCATTCTTTGAGGGGTCAGCCTTCTTTTTCTTTCCATGATATCTCCTGCCTTCTGCACAAAGCCCTCAAGGAGGCAGGGTGTGTGTAGCCCCACCACTTCTGGTGCATCTTGGATAGTGCTACACCCTCAAGGGCTCAGGGTTGGTGAGTTAAGAGTTAACGACCCCAAGGGATTCCTGAGCTGGGTCCGTCGTTTCCCCTTTCTCCACTGATTTTGGGGCTGGCCCTTTCCTCTTTCCCTTTGAGGCCTCCCTTTCCCTTGATAGGACATTAATTCTTTATCACCTGTCCACTATTTCTCATTTTCCCCTTTTTTATTTATTCATTTCTTCTTCTAGTACGTAAGTTAGTTGTCAAGTTGTTAGTTTCAGTTGTAGGTTTCAAGCAATCATCTTTCATTACCACCATCACCCACACTATTAGGGGCCGATAACCTAGATGTTGGCCCCTTTAAACAACAAATCATCATCATCATACATTTGTATGCATTTCAGTTTGTGCGTGTATACAGTCTTCTTAGTTTCCAACTTCCTCTAGACCTTTTGAGAGAGACTGCTAGGTATTCTTCATAGACTCATAAACTGAATTCTTGAACTTGATAGATTGTACCCTGCTATACCACATTACAAAAGGCATGTGTTACATCAATATGCACATTCCTCAGACTGTTAATCACATTTGACAAGGAATGGCGATGTTGAAAAATTAAACATTTAATATTAGTCAGGGTTTATTATGTGCACGTTGAGTGGCTGAACCAACTTAGGACTGCTGACTGTGATCTGGGTGGTTCAGCAGTCAATTCCCACTCCTGCTTGAACGAGGGGATTATGGAGTAACTCAGCCTAACGAGGACAACTGAGCAGATATCTGATATGGGATACTCAGACACGAAATCTGACATTAACGGGGTTCCCAGAGAAGTAAGCCTTGGGCCCCACGGGGTTGTTACAAGAATGTCGCCTTTAAGTTGCCACTTCCACCGTGTATTCTCACTGCACGAACTTCCTAATGAAATTGACCTAGTACCAGCCTTCTACGTGGGACGAGAGAAAGAAGATCCTATGAACAGCCGACTTCAGAACTACTGTATTTATAAGGTCATTCTAGCAACAACGTTCATTACAAAATTGATGGCAGGGGGCATGATGGTGCAGTGGCTAAACTGCTTGCCTCTTAACAGGGCAGACGGGATTCAATTCCCGGTCAATGTATGTGAGGTTTTCGAAGATAAATGTAGCGTTCTGTGGTTCGGATTCCACGTAAAAATGGAGATCCCGTGGCTCATTATCGCGAGGTTAATGGTCACTTTAAACTACAAGCGACCATCTCGTGGTGTAGCGGCTAGCATTCTTGGCTGTAGACCTGGAGGTCAGGGTTCGATTACCGGCTACGAATTGTAATTCTGATCGTAGTACACTCAGTCTCGAGAGGCAAAACTGTTCGATTCCCACTTGAGCCATCCCGGAAGTTGTCTTCCGTGGTTTCCCACTTCTACTCCAGGAAAATGCCAGAATGGTTCCTAATTTGAGGTCACGGTCACCTCCTGCCTCATTCTCACCTGAATTACAGATGCACACCCTACTATAGACACCACAATGGCACATGTTATCAGACATAATTTGCACCCCAAGGGCTAAGTTACCACCATGTCTAAACCCCTTCCTTCCTTTCAAATTGATGGCAGAGTGTTAACCGTTTAGTAACGAGTTAAAGCTAGCAAAGTTAGGAAACGCTAGACTCCTTAGGAGTTGTATCCAGAACAAAATGTGGGAAGTGACTAATTCTGGAGGAGTCTGTAATCACATCCTGTGATTAGAGGCGCTGTTAACTAATGACATGGGACTCCTGCACTTTGAGGTATCAAGATTACTGAAGTCATGCCATCATGAAGTAATACATCTCACGAGTTATGAGGACTGACGATATATCAGTGAGAGTCAGTCAGTCACCCACCCTGCTTGTTTAGGTATAAAGAGGTTGCGCCAAGAAGGGTATCAAGCCTTGAAAACCCTCCGCCACGCAGGAATTTTACTTCACCTCATCCTCGACCCCACAGAAACAGAGTAGGTTATCTTATTATTCTAACAAGTTTTATAGGACCTCCCCCTGGCGTAGCGATCACGTCACGATGCGAGGGGAGCTGCAGTAGGTTCGAATCCTGGTGCTGACAGTGGTTTCCACACTCCTTCCAGGTAAATGCAGGGGTAATACCGTATTTTAAGACCCAGGCCACCTAGCCCACCCCAACCTAATGATTACAGTTACAAACTACTACAGACACCACAGAAACAAAGGTTATCAGACAAATTGAACACACACCCAAGTATTCGGGGTTGATGATCAAAATGTCCCAAACACCCAAAACGAATGAACAACTACAGTACTCGAGTAGCCGCTGACGACCATACTGGGTGAGTACAGCCCGCCTCTACCGTAGAAACAAAAGGGCAGGCCCTCTCACTACGCTAGCAAGTGATACAATAAAACCTGCCTTCAACGGACCCGTATCAAACGGAAACTTGTCTTAAACGGAAATATTTGACGGTCCCAAAACATGTTAAATCCCCTTCTTTAAACGGAACTGATACGCGGACAACAGAAAACAAACTACGCATTTTAACGGATAATTTTCACGTTCCGGAATGCAGGGTTGAGAAAATGTTCAGGCGCCCTGTGAAAGTCTTCCTTATCTGCTGTAAACGTTGATTCTGTAACTAACAAGAAACATGCAAATAGGTCTTCGTTCTTTTGTTCTCCAAATCTGCTCCGTTCCTTAAAGCAACAATAACTATAACTAACACGTCAAAGTGTAGAGCTAATTGCATGTTTCCTGTTCCCCAAGCCTTTTCCAATGTTCGCTTTAATGAGCTGTCTTTGTCTTGGCCCATAGCAACCAGCTTATAATTAATCTCTTGTTTTAATTCGATGTGCTCTGTTACTAGCAGAAATCCTTATGATTCGTCGGTGAAACCATTCTGCGCAGTTTGCCTGGCTATATTGTTGACACTGCCATATCCATGATTTTGTTGGTGGAGAGCAAAATGTTACTGTTTAAGAACACTTCCACCTCTTCAACCAGTGGCCTGAATGCCATTTCACTGGATAGTTTTTGTTTTTGTTTGAAAATCTAGTATTTTAGAAATAATAAATTTACAGTCTTGTTCTAGCACATCGCATTCTACAGAACTCAACAAAAATTCAATCACACTTTTACAAGTGCTATCTATAAATTTCTATCTTATTTTCTTCATCGAGCATGTAATGCAAGGGACAATCACCCTCACCCTTCCGACCCGCTCGCCGAACCGACCGGTGGCGAACAATGACTCACCAACTTGCGCTGTCCCACAGCACTAAAACTTTCTTATTTCAAGTTTAAATGTACAAATTTCAAGTTTTTTGAATTCTACATAAAATTCTAAAGAAAATGAGTCCGAACGCGACTGAAATGCATCATATCCACGGTCTGATACTCGGTCAAAACTTATGACGTATTTCGTGCCGTAATTGTTTGTAGTAAATGAGTCATAGTTATCTGTGATTCACACGTTCAAAGTTTACTTAAGACGGAAAAATGATTCAGTTGTGAGCGGAGTTCAGTGGTAGTTTGTTCCGCTGAAAACATAGTCTGCTGTTGTGTATAACCGTCTGCCGTTGGTTTTTTTTTTATTACAGTGTGCACTGAGTTACCTTTTTTGTAAGTTACAATGAGTGATAATACATATAAAGAGGTTTATCATTCCCAAGCAAGAATGGTAGTGGCTGCCATTATTCAGTATTTCTATTTGTAAAAGGACAATATGGGTCCTTTGGAAGACGTTAAAACAGTTTTAGGTGTACCGATAGCGACTGTGAAACGGATAAACATTGAAAGAAAAAAAAGCAGTCAACCTCAACAACACCAACCCCGAACAATCTACATGTGACGAGGATCTTGAAGCACACGTGGAAGACCTTGACTCCGCAGTCTCCGATGCTTCATCGAGGAAGCGACGAATCGTCATCAATACGCCAAGAAAGAACAAACTTCGAGCAAGGAACCGGCAGTAACAAATTTAGACAATTTGGGGAATGCCATTCGTCGCCAAATCGTTCGATACTATGAGCGGAAAGAAGTGCCTACATTAAAAACATGAGTGATTCTTTGAAAGAAGCTGGACTTTTTTGTGGAGGTAAGTCTTCCCTTGTAAACATAATGAATGATTTAGGCTTTGAGTACAAAAGATTTAATAATAGGAAGGTTTTAATGGAAAAGCCGTCCGTAGCTTTGAAAAGACGCCAGTTCCTACGCAAAGCTCATAAAATTGACCTTGACAAAACATTTTTCTTAGACGAAACTTGAATTAACCAAAATGCATCCGTTAACAAAGGTTGGACAGTTGATACTGTTAAGGGTACTTTACGCATTCCTCTTGTCAACGGCAAGCGCCTAATAATTTTGTCACGCTAGCGGTGGTAAAAATGACTGGATAAATGCATCTCCCTTAATTTTTCAATCCAAAAAACCAATGACTACCACGAAGAAATGGATGGCCAGGTATTTGAAAACTGGTTTTTCAACACATTGATTCCCGTATTGCCAGATGGCAGTACTGTCATAATGGACAATGCTAGCTACCAGTCTAGAGTTAAGGATAAATGACCATCTTCACACTCAACGAAATGCGCAATGGCGAGTTGGCTGCAAAAGAGAGGCGTGTGTTTTCCCGGAGATTTGTGAAAGCCTGAACTTTACAAGCTAGTCAATATGCATAAGCCATCACATCCTACATACATTATTGACAGTAAATCGGCAGAAATGGGACATAAGGTTATTCGACTTCCGCCATACCATTGTCAGTACAATGCAATTGAAATAGTATGGGCCTACATCAAATTGAATGTTCAAGAAAGAAACCATACATTTAAAATTCAAGATGTCGAAAAGTTTTCACCGATGCTGTGACGGCGGTGACACCAGGGCTGTGGAGTAAGTACGCAACCCATGCAAAGAAGAGAAAAGAAGAGGAATGGAAAAACGAAGGACTAGAAGAGGAAAGTGACAAAGAGTTCATCATAAACTTGTTCCCAGGAGACTGTGACATTGATAGCAGCTCGAGTCATCATTACTACTGTGAGTCTGTTGTAACTCTACTGCTGTACAAGACAAAATCAAAGTATGTTTTAAATCTTTCTACGTCTTTTATCGATGAAAGCATTTCTACGGAAAAGGAATCTGTTGACATCGAATATAGATTAAGGTATTAGGAAGTCATTTTTGAAAGCCTTTGTCTGGAGCGTAGCACTATATGGAAGTGAAACTTGGACTATTCGTGCAGCAGAAACGAGGAGAATTGAAGCGTTTGAAATGTGGTGTTGCAGGAGAATTATGAAGATAAGATGGCCAGATAGGGTACCAAATGAAGAGATATTAAGACGAGTGGGAGGGGAGAGATGTTTCTGGTGACTGCTAACGAAGAGAAGAGATAGGTTGGTAGGACACATATTAAGACACCCAGGAATAGCAAGCTTAATTATGGAAGGAAGGGTCGAGGACAAGTACTGTAGGGGTAGACCAAGGTTAGAATATGTTAAACAGATTGCGTCGGATATAGGATGTGGTAACTATGTAGAGATGAAACGATTAGTTCAGGACAGGGAGGCGTGGAGAACTGCATCAAACCAGTTAAAAGACTGAAGACTCAAACAACAACAACAACAACAACAACAACAACAACACAGATATCTTTATTAGGATAGTCACGACTTTTTCAAATTGCAATTTGGTTTTTCCTATCCCTCAATTTTTTAAGTTTTCTTTATTTGTCTTAAATTTTAAAACTAGTAGTTGCAATACGATCATAAATGACATGTTATAAATAACAGGTTAAGAAGTAAGAAGTCCAAGTTTGGACTCATTTTCTTTAGAATTTTATGTAGAATTCAAAAAAAACTTAAACATTGTAAATTTAAACTTGAAATAAAACTAGATATTCAGTAATGAACATATAGCCTACTTTCTCCTAAATGCATGGGTATAGTTACAACTCGTTGTCCTCTTCAAGGAGTATAATTGAATGCTGGTTGTAGTAGCTTGTTGATATATAACGTGCAATACGGATAATAAACGTTGATTGATTGACTCCTCACCTGAATTATATATACACACTAATACAGCCATCACAATAACACAGGTTATCAGACAAAATTCAACATTCACCCAAGTACACGGGCCTAAAGACCATGTTGGCGATGCACATCAAATGAAACAACAACAACAGCCTCCTACCAAAATCATTCCCCGTATAAAAGTACACATACTAATAAGCCTACAGACATCACAGTGACACAGGTTTTCAGACAACTTCTACACACACCCAAGTAAACGGGGCTACAAGACCATGATGCCGCAAAACCCCTAAAGAATCAACAACAAAAACAACAACAAAAATAGACTCTACTGCGGATCAAGGTCAACGGATTTTAATCGCTGCAGTCGAGTGTTGAAATATGTGGTGTTATAAGTATATATATATTTCCAATTGAAAATACTCACTGTAAATGCCTAACATTATAACGTGTGAATAATTATAAATCAACGAACCTCCAGACGACGAGTCCTGCTCGCTAACACTACGCCTCAGATACTGTACACTAACACTTGGTTACCGACTGGTTTAGTATAACTCCATGATATTGTGTCTTGCAATCAACGATTTCATGAGCGTTTTCTGCCGTTTCTAGAAACCATTTGATACTAAATATGCATTATTTTGTTCAGTACATTCCTTAAAGGACATAAACTTACGAAGTTACGGAAATATATGGATTTACGAGCAAATAACGGCCATTTTGGCCCAACGGGACGGCACGGACAAGCACGATATGGCACGGTCAGCCTGAAATGTTAGTCACTACTGCGGTTACATATTCAATTTCAGAATGCTAATATCCTACCAGTCACCTCCTTGAGGACAGTTTAAACCTCCCTATGTGCTATGAGCGTATTTGGTAAGGCCAGGCCTTGTTGAAACGTAAGTTACGGTTAGGCTATAATACTTGCATGATTCATACATCCACCATCTTGAAACTATTTGGCTGATGACCTTATAGTTTGTGCAAAAGACGCTTCCCACATTACAATAAGGTATATTGTAGCAAATTTGGTAGAGATCGGATGATTAGGTTAGTCGTAATGTGATTTAAGCTCAGAACATTCGGGTGGGCGCCATTTCTTTTTCGTTATGATGGCGGCGATATACAACATGACACTGAGTTGTCCCTTACTATTGCTACCTCTATACCAAAAGTGGTTCGATTTGGTTTCGTTGTGTTTGAATTGATAGGAGGGATCGATTTGCACTCACACGGCCACCATCTGCAAACTATTGGGCTGATGAACTTGTAGTTTGGTCAAAAGACGCCTCCCACATGATGGTATGTTGTCACAAAATTTAGTAGAGATCAAATGATTAGGTTAGTCTTAATTTGATTTAAGCTTTGAACACGTGGGTGGCCGCCATTACGTTTCCGTCAAGATGGTGGCGATATAAAACATGACACTGAGGTGCCCGTTGCTAGTGCTAACTCTGTACCAAATCTTGTTCAAATCGGTTTCACCGTGTTTGAATTGATAGGGGGGGGGGGGGGGGGCACACTCACACACAGACTCACAATTTTTGGCCCTGTGTAGATCTCATAGGTCTACTTTCATTTTCGGCAAAAATCGAAAGTAGTCTAAGAAGTTTTAGTGCTGAGGGACAGCGCCAGTAGGTGAGTCGTTGTTCGCCAGCAGCCGGTCCGACGAGCGGGTCGGGAGGGTGAGTGAGTGAAGTCAGTTGAGTTCCGAGAAGTCCCTTAATCCTCTGAGAATCATGGCCAAACGGAAAGACTATAACTGAGCACTTCACAACTTACGAGGGAAGTTCCGAATGTAAGATTCGTAATTTTATTGCACAAGCAGATGGTACACCAGGTGACACAAACAATCACCATGAGTATCCACACGTGTGGCTGGTTCAATGACGGAAGGGGCGTCATCGGAGGGGGAATGGCGCATGCGCAGAGCGCCGACGAAGATAGACGAGAAGCAGACTGGCGTGCCCGATATCATTCGAGTACAACTCACGATGGCAGACAGACGTTTACTGACAACGTGTTCGCCATTGGAAGTGCGTGCTGTTATCCGCTATGAATGGGCACGTGGGACTAGTGTTTACTCATCCATGAACGCCTACAGACCGTGTGTGGTGAAGCGGTCATGTCTCGTCAAATGGTCGGTCGCTGGTGTTACACGTTCAGTGAGGGACGGCAGAGTGTGGAGGATGAAGATCGAAGTGGGCGTCCCTCCACATCCATGAATGAAAACAACATTGCTCGAGTACAGGACATGGTGTTAGCGGACAGGCGCATAACTATCCACACTGCGTATTGCTCGTGCCCGGGCCCATCACATGCTCCATGATGTGTTGGGTTACTAAAAAGTGTCCGCAAGATGGGTACCGAGAAACCTGACTCCGAAGCAGGCTGTGTGACAATTCCTTGCAACCCAGGGCACCGAGTTTTACGAGAGTGGTTTCTTCAAACTGATTGCACTCTACGACAAGTGTCTCAATGACGGTGGCGACTGTGTCTAAAATAGTGCAAGGTGTATAGTTCATGGTGCCATGGTGTGTGTCAGTTTGGCAATTAAGGGTCCCTGGATAAAAGAAGTTGAAACTTATTTTCAGAGCTTCCCTCGTACATTAGGCTATGGCATTGAAAACAAGAGTTGAGCTTGATCTTAACACGAGAGTAAAAGTGATGCAGTACTGTATTAATTCGTATGTAAATAAAACATTTCATAAGGTATTATATGTACACCATTTTATTTTTTCTCTTGTATATGAAAATCCACAGCCTGCTTCCAGTCGACCGACCGGGTCAGGGAATGGAATGAATGAAGCCCCATATAGCGGCGAGGATATGAACTGTGCCGCCTGCCAAAGCCTGTCGCACTCCCCTGGGGCAATGATTAAATGAATAACGGATGAAATGAAATGATAGTGGAGAGTGTTGCTGGAATGAAATTGTGACAGAGAAAACCGGAGGACCAGGAGAAAAACCTGTCTGCCTCCGCTTTGTCCAGCACAATTCTCACATGGAGTGACCGGGATTTGAACCACGGACCCAGCGGTGAGAGGCCGGTGTGCTGCCACCTATGTCACGGAGGCTCTTTTTCTCAGTATGCCCATGGTATAATTATTTTAGCATAAACCTACCTCTGTTCCGTAAACCTGTCATTAACGGAAAAAATGTGATTCCCGCTCGAATCCGTTGAAGGCTGGTTTTACTGTAGTTATCCAGCCTTATTAGAGTAGCTACTGACGCCCAACAGTGGAAGAGCGGCCATACTGAGTGAGTAGAGCCACCCGGCCGTAGAAACAGGGATAATCTCAGTACACTAACAAGTGATAGTTACCCAGTCTTAGAGTAGCCGCTGATGCCCAGCAGTGGAAGAGCGGCCATACTGAGTGAGTACAGCCACCCTACCGCCATGACTCTCGCCGCCGTGTTGGCTCTCAGCCGCTTGTTGAGGTGGAGAGCATGGGTGATGGCGTACCAGCGCTCGCTTGTGATGACCGTCAGCGTATAGATGGACAGCTCACAGGCAAACACCGTGAAGAAGCCCGACACGTGGCACCCAGGACCTGTAAAGAACAGTTCAATCTTGACAACATTCCAGTCTTCTGTACTGGTGCGGCTAGGACTGGGTGAGAATTTTGTCGAGGACATTAAAAAAGATTTACCTCGAGTTGAAATAATGTGATCCTATGTAATCTATAAGTTAATGATGAATGCTGTGCAAATCAAAGAGTAATTTTCAATGATAGTCTGTTGTTGTTGATTCATTCAGAGGCTTTGAGACATCGTGGTCATGTATCCCCGTGTACTTGTGTGTGGAATCTGTCTGATAACCTGTGTCACTAGGATGACTGTAGTAGTGTGTGTAGGCTATTTGTAATTGAGGCTAGGACTTGGAAGGAGAAGGCCGTGGCCTTAGGATAGGAACCATCCCGACATTTGCCTGGAGTAGAAGTGGGAAATCAGAGAAAACACTTCTAGGACAGTTGGGAAGTTGGAATCGAACCCATATCTTCTCAGTTTTGATTCACGAGGCTGAGTGTACCCCTTTCCAACCATCAGACCAGAATTAAATTTCTTAGTACAGCCGGGAATAAAAACCCAGGATCTCTGGATCCGTAGTCTTAATACGTAGCCTACCCCGCGGCCCCAGGAGACGGCACAAGGTTAGCCATCGCCGTAACTCAATCAGTTTTCCCGATTGGTTACCGTAAATAGTGCAATATTTCAGTGATTTCCTTACCGCTCTACACGGGGCTGATGACAAAGATGTCCCAAGCCCCTAAAATAAATTAACAACAACAAATATCTTCACAGCGTCCTGTCTTAAGTGAATTACGTTTTGGGGTGGGAAGTGACGAGTTACAAGCGACGACTACTTTTTCCATGATATGGTACTTGTATTCAACACATTTTAAATGTATGTATGTCTACCCCTTATTATTCCCGTTTCCAACGCGGTCGGAAATGAGATGTGGATGGTTTTACGGCCGAGTGCCCTTCCTAACGCCAACCTCATGAAAGGAGTTAATGGGTGATATTTTTTTAGCGTATGGCTTTTAGTACCGGGAGCGTTCGAGGACATGTTCGGCTCGCCAGAGTTTTGTAGCTGCTTCTATGCGGACACCCATGGGGTGAGCTACAAGTACCGTCGCGTGTGGAGTGTTGTCTGGGGGGGAGTTTGAATGTAAGGTCGAGGATTTGGAAGGTAGCGGCTGTGGCCTATAGTTAGGGACGAACCCCGGCATTTGCCTGGAAGGAAGATGGGAAATCACAGAAGACCATCTTCAAGGTTGCCGGCGGGGGGATTCGAACCTCCTCGCCTCCCGGATGTGAGCGGCTGCCTGCAGCCATGCCGTAACGATCACGGCTAACTCACCCGATAATAGGTGATGAAATGAATGAAGATGAAAGAAACTGGGCAAGGATGTGGAAGGAAGCGGCCGTGGCCTGTCAGAAGGTACCGTCCCAGTATTTGTCTGGTGTTGAAAATGGGAAACCACAGAAAACCATTTCAAGGACGGCCGATGGTGGGTCTCGATACCATCACCTAACACTGCGGTTTAGCGAACGTAGCCACCGCTATCGGTATTCAACACATTTTAAATATCATGTGACAGCCGTCAATGGGAATCAAGTATACCTGCCTTCCGAGTCCATGGATAGTGACTACCGTAATTAACAAGGATTATCCGATTGGTGAACTATTAAAGCAATGTCAACTGCCTTATTTTTTATTATAATTTTTTTAAAAATAGCGAATTGTTAAAGCAATGTCAACTGCCTTATTGCTCTTCCTAATTTGGGGATACTCAGTCCGCCTTTTAAAATATATATTTTCATTTTATTTTCTTAATGAATAATTTTTCTTTTATTTTTAAACTTTACTTTTCGTTTTACTTTAACTGATAACCTGTACTTTACTTCATTTTATGCATTTCGTTATTGATGACGTCACGAACACCCAGTCGCCGAGCCAGAGGAATTAAACTCAAGAGATTAAAATCCCCTTCGCCCGGCCGGGAATCGAACCCGGGGCCCTCCGGGTTAAAGCCTAGCATGCTACCCACGTAGCCACGGAGCCGGACCCCTTGGGGTCTCTTACCATTATGTTTCTCTTTGTTTTCATTTATTATTATTATTATTATTTTGTGGGCTAAGCCTCCGTGGCTTAGGCGGCAGCACGCCGGCCTCTCACCGCTGGGTCCATGGTTCAAATCCCGGTCACTCCATGTGAGATCTGTGCTGGACAAAACGGAGGCAGACAGGTTTTTCTCCGGGTACTCCGGTTTTCCCTGTCAAAATTTCATTCCTGCAACACTCTCCACTGTCATTTCATTTCATCTGTCATTCATTTAACCACTGTCCCAGGGGAGTGCGTCAGGCCTCGGCAGCCGGCACAGTGCATATCCTCGCCGCTAGATGGGGGCTTCATTCATTCCATTCCTGACCCGGTCGGAGACTGGAAGCAGGCTGTGGATTTTCTTTCATTATTTTGTGGACTTTATATTGAACTCCCCATCTTGTTAAATACCTCACATTGTCATGAGTGACATATGAATCTTAAATCAGTAGTCAGCATTACGATCTGTGCTATTGAATATCTACTCTTCCACCTGAAAGGTCAGTTAGAAATTATACAGACCACCTCGTTGTGTAGCGACTAGCAGTCTTAGCTTTCAGCCCGGAGGTCTGGGTTCGATTCCCGGCTCTGCCAAGAAATGTAATTTTGGTCTGAGGGCTGGAACGGGGTACACGTGTAAGGAAAATGTATTTCGAAAAAAAGAATCGGACGGATTTGGCGGGAGCGATATAAAATGGCTGCCAGCGCGTGTTCAGACGATGGTGATGAAAGGGACAATGAAGGAATGGAAGGTGTCGAACCCTTGCTAAGTGACTGGGGATTGTGTAGCCTATTTATTGGTGCCAGTTCGCTTGCGGTAATCGATAATAGAACACTAAATTAGTGGTTTTAATTCTATTTTTTTTTTCGTCATAGTGTTCATCCAATTCAATTCGACAATAGCTTGCCACGGTGGGTGAGTGGATAGCGTGTCGGTCTACTAACCCCAAGATTGCAGGTTCGCTCCTGGCCGTGGTAAGTGATTTTTGAAAGGCGGCAAAAATACGATACGCATGTCATACGATGTTGGCATGTCAAAGAACCCATTTGAATTCAGTAGGCCGAGTTCATAATGGCAACATTAATCTTGGGAGTTTCCGCCAACACAAAGTTCCTCATTTCTCTACTAGAAAGCGCTATAATGTTCAAGGAGCGTAGATATCTATCTATTATCTAACCTCCTTGACTTTCATAGTGATTCAAGGAACAACGAAATTCGACATGCAAGCTACCCTCTGGGTGTCAAATTACAAAGCTTGCACCAGGCACCCGAGGCCATACGATATTATTATTTATTGGACAATGCAGAAACTTGGCAACAATATCGCCACAGAGTGGCTTGTTTGAGTGCTCAGTGCAACATTAGGTTACTTGTGTATTATCACAAAGGCGATACAGTGAGTGTGCTGGTGTTATAATGACGTGTTGTTTCTGTGTCAACTACACTGTGAACGAGGGGCAGATGACCTCGTAGTTCCACCACTTAAAACAACAATAACTAACTAACTAACTAACTAACTAACACTGTGAACGACCATCACCCAGATTTCTTTCATCTTGAAGGATAATCAATAGGCTTATTGCACGGCGTGTGCTGATATATTCCTCAGATTACTTTGTATTAACTGTAGAGTGTTTGCCCTCTTTGTCGTGTAGTGGTGATAAAGGTAACATGGCTTCGGCGTGCAATTAATTATTTTTAGTTTCTCTATTTAAAAGTCGAAATTGAATGTTTTCAGTCGGTCAACACCATTGTAAGCAATTGTAATGGGTATTTCCCTAATCCTGAAAAAATAATACATGAGATTAATACTGTAGTGCCGGGGAAAAGTGGCATAAATCAATATTTCTTAGTTAGTTAGTTAGTTAGTTAGTTAATTCTAGTGGGCATTTGTATCATAACCAACTTGAGAAGGGAGGCACAAGTGATTTGACAATTACAAAGGAGAAATTGAAGTTTTTAAAAATGTCAATAATTTATTCGTTAGGACAGACTTTTCACTCTCTCCTAAAATTAAATTTTTCGACTAGTGCCACTTTTCCCCGGTACTACAGATTATACACTTTGATTACCAGTTTCGATCGTCAAGCGATCATCACCAGATACTTTACACTTTTAACCTATGTTAATCTATTGAATCTATCTCTACAAGTATGGATGATGGTATTTACAATATTTACAATGGTATTTGAAAGTACTTGGCGTTGACTCAATATCCACTTATAAAATACAATTAGGCTACATATAATGTCCGACGTGTAGCCCTATGCATTATTGAAATCACCTGATATTTAAAAGAACAACAATAGCCCAGTCATTTGGTGCTCAGCAGTGCCTGTTTCAAAAAAAAATTAGGGTAGAAGGTTTCTCGACGGATTCTTATGTTTTTCGGTGTGCTGAATCCGAATCTGAAGTTTGCCAACAAAAAAAAATGACGGCTTCACTGTGAAAATCGCAAAAAATCCTAAAAATTTCGGACTTTTTTCACAAAATCGCTTATAAGATGAAAAATATGCAACCTAGTGAATTTCTCATTATTTACAAAATTAAAGTAGACAAAATTTCTTTCAAAATGCACTGGGCACTTTTAGTTTTTGAGTGCAGGGTATCACCGCTAGAGCGCGCTGAAAAAGAGCGGCGTTTTGGCACTTAGGCAAAAACGAGAGAAACTCAGCCCTAACTAGCCCCAGACACTTTCTATTCGTGTTTCCTCCATTAATACGTGTTTTATTCATGTTCTATGCTGGTAACATGATTGAAAGTTCGTTGGAAAAAAAAATTGATAAATGAATATATTCAAGTTAAGTCCATCTGAACTTATCCACTTAATGGTAAAGTGTGAAAGTGATGAGGTGAGTAATGTAAAACAGTGTTTGTGATTTTTCACTCAACATCTCACCATGTCACACATATCTCACACATTCCTAATAGCCCAGTCAAATGGTAGTCTTGACCAAAAAAAATTAGGGTAGAAGGTTTCTCGACGGATTCTTATGTTTATCGGTGAGCTGAATCTGAATCTGAAGTTTGCCAACAACAAAAATGACGGCTTCAAGTGAAAATAGCAGAAAAAACTAAAAATTTCGGACTATTTTCACAAAATTCCTTATAAGTTGAAAAGTATGCTTCCTAGTGAATTTCTCATTAGTTACAAAATTAAAGTAGCCAACATTTCCTTCAAAATTCACTGGTCACTTTTAATTTTTGAGTGCAGGGCACCGCTGCTAGAGCGCACTGAAAAAGAGCAACTTTTTGGCACCCTGGCAAAAACGAGAGAAACTCAGCCCAACTAGCTCCAGACGCTTTCTTATCATGTTTCCTCCATGAATACGTGTTTTATTCATGCTCTATGGTGGTTACAAGATTACGAAGCCCTTGAAAAACATTGCCCACGGAGTGGTAGGAATTCATAAAGGACCGATAAAGCCGTTTTATTATTTATTTAAAAATTAAATTAAATGAATATAATGAAAAGGAATGTAATTGCAATTAACTATTATTACATTACAATTGATTTCAATTCTTTAATTGAGCTTCCTCCTTTTTGGCCTTGATGGAGCAGCCTCCGGTTACCGATCAGAAGGTCCCGGTTGATCGCTACCGGTCGGTAACTCCACTGGAAAAGGAATTGTACAAATTATTGTCCACAATACTTTCAGGTGTCGAGTTGGAAAACTGTTCGAAACCCAATGAAATAGGGTGTATTACAAACAGGCAGTTTACCTTCTGCTGAAGTCTCCGCTATCGTCGTTGGTGATTCGACCGAGATGGAATCGTCAGGATCCTCGGACAACTCTAAAAAAGAAATCGTACGAATACATTAGAGGGTGAAGTAAGCAGACCGCATTGGAATAAGGTGGTGTACAAACATGCTATTTACCTTGTGCTGATGTATGCAGGATTGTAGGTGGTGACTCAACCGGAGAAGGGTCATCAGGGTCACCTTCATTGTCGATGTCGCATGAGTTGTCAAGGTTCAGACAGTTTCCCTCGCAGATGGTACAAAGCCTAGAGCAATATAGACCCACACGTCGACAACCGCAGGTTCCTCGAGAGTCGCCTTTGCATTTGCAAGAGACCTTGCAGAGAAGCTTGTCAGGAGCTGGGGCCTTAGCTGTTCTCGTGGGGGTGAGGCCGTTCCTCGATGACTTCCACCCCCACTGTTCTGGGTTGAGCTGATTGTCAGCCACTGCTGGATCTGGTGGTAAACTCGCAGAAAGTGCTCACGGGCTGCAGCTTCAGTGGGAGGGATCGAGGCCATGTTTCCGGTGACTTTATATGCTGTACTGAGGTACAGCTTGTACCTCAGTTCGTTTAGACGAGTGGTATGGTGGTCACCACCATATAAGGCCACTAGAAATTTTTCGCCAGCATTCACTAGCTCCTCGACTTGTGCTGTGGGTCCATGTAATGCTCATGGTAGTTTACAAGATCTGGGTTCTTCTTGAGGGTCTTCAAGAATTTCGTCTTACTCTGGTTGAACATGGCGGATGTGGAGTCACAACCACTGACAGCGTGGAGGAATAAAATATGATGGCTCAGGGGCTCCTCTAGCGAGCTGCCAGGGCTATATAGCGTCAGTGGTACTTTTCCTTTTCCTGGTTTCAGGAAGAACACGTTAGGAGAAGTGCGGATGCCTATCATGATGACGAGAAGGTCAACATCTTCTCCCACCACTGCAACTGTGCCATGCGTGTAAGCTATGGATTGAGCCGTTCTTATGATCAGCGCATCAGCATCCGCAATGGCTTGTCGTGATTCAATCCCTGCCTCACTCAGAGGAGCTCTGTGAATCTACTCTTGTTCTTGTCGTTTGAAAGAAAGTTCGAGTTTGATCATCCAGAGGCTCCTCACAAATTGCACATTCACGACGCAACATTTTCGTCCCTCACATATTCACTAATATTAACATTAGTTCACTTGAAAACACTGAACGAACGGCAGAAATCCGAAGAAGAACGCTTAGCAGTCCCACGAGGAGGAGAGAGCAATCTAAACTAAACCCGAATGGCAGAGGAGTTGGCCGGAGGCATGTAGGGGGACCTGTCAAGGACAGATGTGTCGGCAAAAAAGGGACCCTTCCTATTGAGGGCTTGAGGGTGAACATTTCACACAAAGGGGAAACGACTCCGGTTTCACACTATTAATATATTAAATATATCTCTTTAGGAATGTGTGAGATATGTGTGACATGGTGAGATGTTGAGTGAAAATCACAAAAACTGTTTTACATTACTCACCTCATCACTTTCACACTTTACAATTAGGTGGATAAGTACAGATGACTTAACATGAATATATTAATTTATCAAATTTTTTTTCCAACGAACTTTCAGTCATGATACCACCATAGAACATGAATAAAACACGTATTAATGGAGGAAACACGATTAGAAAGTGTCTGGGGCTAGTAAGGGCTGAGTTTCTCTCGTTTTTGCCTAAGTGCCAAAACGTCGCTCTTTTTCAGCGCGCTCTAGCGGCGATACCCTGCACTCAAAAACTTAAAGTGCCCAGTGCATTTTGAAAGAAATTTTGCCTACTTTAATTTTGTAAATTATGAGAAATTCACTAGGTTGCATATTTTTTAACTTATAAGCGATTTTGTGAAAAAAATCCGAAATTTTTAGGATTTTTTGCGATTTTCACTGTGAAGCCGTCATTTTTTTTGTTGGCAAACTTCAGATTCGGATTCAGCACACCGAAAAACATAAGAATCCGTCGAGAAACCTTCTACCCTATTTTTTTTTGGTCAAAACTACCATATGACTGGGCTACAACAAGAACTTGCCAACACAGGCCAGCTGTTCCAAGCTGATCACGTTCTTTGTTTCGAAATACAGGGTAGGCTTTATATATAATGATGATGATCCTGGAGGGCGTAAAATATATTCACATACCTTGTTGCCAATCGATAGCGTGGTTGAAGTAAGCTCCAACGGAGATGGCATCCATGATGGCGATCGTCAGCAAGTAGATCCCCATGCAGAGATCGGCGAGGGCCAAGTTGCACATGAGGAACTTGGGAACGGTCATGCGAAAGCGGGAACTCAGCAAGACAATGAGCACTGCTAGGTTCCCAAACACTGCTGCCAGGGCCACAAACCACACTGCTGCCCGCAATCCCCAGTTGCCCATGAGATCTTCACAAGGGCTGAAGGCGTCGGGTCGAGGCATACATTGCACATCACGCAAGGTACGTGTCATATTTCCACAGTACGCTTGCACAAGACGTGGCGAGATGGGTACCACATTCTGTAGGAAGATCCCTTCGGGTGAAGCTTCTACGTGTGGAATGAATGTATTTTCCAACAACCCCCAGTCAGGGCCTGGGCGTGGACGGTACGTCATGTTGTCTGGGGAATACACGACTCTTCCGAAGGTCTCGTATTCCTCGTCTTCCTCATGCTCCACTGCGTCCTGTCTTCGTATGCGTCGTCCGAGGTTGAATATATCCAAGTCTATTTTGGTGCAGTACGCCTTTTGGAGCATCTCGACGAACATCTGGAACATAAGAGTTGAATAGAATCGTGGACACATGAAGAGCAATACGGGCATCAACTTAAAGTATATGTTGAGTAAGGTTTGAATATCAGACCACTCTAGGGATTCAGACCAGCACATAGTGGTCCCAATTACTGAAAACCTGGTCAATGTTGAGTTTGCATAAACATTTCTATATAACTTAGAGGTTATTGAGATCGCTGATTAAGATGTAAAGATTTGAAGCCATTCTATCAGTGTTGCCTATACAAACTGTCACTTGTAGCTCTTCAGTTGGTCAGCTATAATACTGATAATTAACTTATACATGTATTTTTTCCAGGAGTGTATTTACATATTTTATACTTTATGCCCCGCCCAGTCATTTGTCAAATTTATGTTGACCAACTGAAGAGCTAAAAATGACACGCTGATTAAGAATCTGAAATTATATATTTTAAACAACAAAATGGAAGATCCAATGTGGCGGACCAAAATTTCTAAACGTGATTTGATTTACAAGACGTTTGTATATAGTGGATTTTGAGGTCGCTGATTAAGAATCCGAAATTATATGTTTGAAAAACAAAATGGCGGACCAAAATTGTTAATACTTACAGTCAGTTTGTATACAACAAGTTCAAGAAGTCAATCAAAGAAACAATTTTTAAGTCGCTGATAGTTAAATTTGAAATGGACTATCAGTTAAGTAGGCTTAACTTAATTTAAACATCATCTGAGGCAGATCAACCGTCGTCAACTTCCAAAAGCATTCGAAATGTCAGAATAATACAAAACCAGATAAATTGGAACGGACATATCTGGAGGAAGCAAAAGGTGCAATACCTCAGCCAACAAAGTTTTCCCTAATTTTGGTGGTGCCTCTTTCAAACTAGAAATACTACGGTCTGAAGATATTGAGAGTCGATCAAATAAGTCTTCCATGGTCTTCACAAGAAATGTAATGCATTTTTACTGATTCCATTATTCTTTACTGTTCCGGGCTGATCGAAAACTTAGGTTTTGTTGCAGTAAAATACACCATACAATTCAACGGGCAGCAATAGACAATTGAACGTTTGGTTTTCTATTAGGGTATATTGTAAGTGATAAAATAAGCGTTCGTATAACACAGACAATTGCATACGAAAGAAATATATTACTAATTATTTACATTTTAACATACTGTACATGCTTTGAAACTTTTTTTCAATGATCATTATTTAACATAAAATATACATATAATCGGGTGAATAATCCATAAATATGTTGTACATGTCCCCTGGTATATCCTCCATTAAAAGAAACGGAACATTTAACACCTAACCACAAGTTATAACAGTTGAAACAATGTAAAAATACACGCACCAGATAGATGTTGGACCTATTTACCTTTCACTCAATGGTGCAGCAGAGATCCCAGTTGAAGATTCCACTGTACCAAAGCCAAAATACTGACCTTTTTTTCCCACTTTTGGTCAGGTTTTCGGCAATTTAGACCACTGTGCAGAGTTCCAGGCTTTCCCTTTGCACAATAACGATCCACTCTCATAGGGGACCCGGACGTCGCAAAATGACCAAATAAGTCAATTTGTGATTTTAGCATAAATGTGTAGAGGGAACCTTACTGAATCAGAATATATATAGTTTATGGAGGCTAGCTTTATCCTAAGACCATTTAAATAGGTTTTTAAGAATGGCGGGAGCTTGCCACGCCTTCGCGTCCAATGGCTCATGTTGAAAGGGAGCGACTTTCTCAATTTTATTTACTCCTTGATCCACTTTGATCCTTGGACACTTTGACACAGGCTCAGTTGCTGATATTCATTTGTTTCCCACGTTCTGTAATGTTTACAAAGAGTTCATGCCTACATGTGCTTTGCTAATATCTAGTTGAATTTGCATCTGTATCGTGAATATTGTTGTTCCTTTGAAATGCCGCGTGTTCAGAAATTCAATTCAAAGCGAAAATTTCGTGGCAATTAACATTTAGGCCTAGAATCATCACAAGAAGGTGTATCAATCCAAAATGACAGTGGAAGTGTGCAACGTGTGAATGACGTTAGTTCAGCCCCATGTGCATAAAAACGCAAGCTTTCATACAACTAGAACAGATTAGACATTAGTCTAAATAGTGAAAACGGTGGCAGTGCGAATAATTATATTATTGTAGACATTAAATCCCTGACAAACATTAAACAGCATAGCAAAGTGTCGGTACGTGGACAGAGAAAACTTTCTGGCATTTTCTGAGGAAGCTACTTCAAGGAGAGGTTTGGCGTGTAAGTTAAATTTATCCTGTAAAGACTGTGGTAATTTTGAGGTACATATGAGTTTCTGAGGACACAAAACTATTATGAAGTGAATACTAGGTTAGCCTATGCTATGCACATTGGTAAAGGCAGGAAATCAGCGCAAGTACTCTGTGAAATGATGGACCTCCCTCCACCACCTGCTAAATTTGAACGTTGTAATGGGGTTTTGCATGATGCCCGAAGACAGGCGAGTCTTCAATGAAAAGAGCTATTGGGGAAGTAGTGCTGGAAACCAATAGCAGTGACATTGTAGGTACTTTCGAATGTTCATGGCAAAAACATGGCCATACATCTGGTATATTCTGTGAATATACGTTCCACGTAATTTTGCACCCGTATTGGATCTTCTTTTTATTTTTTCCGCCTCTCTCATTTTTTATTTTGTAGAAACCACCAACCGAGATTTCTTTGCATTTAGCTCTCTTGTTGTACATTTTCTTATGTTCTCTTGAGTTTTTTTTCACAAATCGAGATATCATCCCCCCTCCCTATTTAGCTGTAGCGTCAGTCCACGCTCTGCTACGCTTCACACGGCATATTACTGAATTTAATGGTTCCTGAGGCCAGCGTGCGAACTTCTTGCCAGCGGCCGCTGAAGAATGCTTATTACTTCAGCTTACCTGCTACAGATGGCAATCTACACCTTTTCTTCACCTTTTGGACTCTGCCTCAAGAAGAAATTTGTGTAACAAAGTGCTTCATTGTTTCATATGTTGGTATCCCCTGTGTCTCCTTCCCCTTACCCCTCGTCTTGCTCGCTTCACTACTGTGAACTCTCTCGCTTACCAGACTCCTTAGTGACACCAGCAGCTTGATTAGACCACTCTCCGAGGGTCAGTTGTCTCGTCCGACATTTTGTGATTATGTAGTGAATACTACATCCACACGCCCACGATCTACTCATCATGTGAAAGATAAGTAAAACGCTGTTTTAATCCAGCTATGAAGCTGTTTTAACAACGCAGCTACTAAATTTTTAACTAACAGGCTAGTCACCAGTCACCAAGTGCTAGATTTAACTGGTAATGTCAAAGCATCAACTGTTTGTTTTAATTGTCAGTTTTCTCCGAGGGAGCTCATGTCAATTAGATATTGCAACTTGTGGCTGGGCGCATCGTGGGATATTCATAAACTCTGTTAAATGCCAATGAATTGGGCCTCTGTGGGATTTACGCTGAACTACATAAAAACCAAGAAGCTTTGTCCAGAAAGTTGTCTTTATTCTTAAAGCCTGTGACGTCACAGTGAAATACACTTGTTTCCACTTCTAACGGTTTAATGGATTAACTCTGCTAGTAACACAAGACTTTCTAGAAACTGCATCAATGCTTGGGAATGAAATATTTCACAATAGTAAACAGTGACTTTTCTCATCTTCGAAATTATGCTCCCATGCTAAAACCTTGAAAGTGCTTTGTGCCACAAACAGTCTGGTTCTCAAGTCACAATGTTGCACTACATAAACTTACAGTGAAGAAACCCGATTTCCTTCCCTCCCGCATTTCACCCTTTACTAACAAACTTAGCTTAAGTAATTCGTGTATATTTATTTTTGGTAATTTTTGAGGCTACGTCTATGGACGTCCCCCCATTTTTGAACTTACAATCAAACGTCATTCAGTTTAAATTATCCAAGTGGTATATCAGCCATTTCTTTAATCCCAACATAACTGTTGGACTTTTCCTGGTACCGTCTAGGAGCAGTCTCAGTATTCTCTTGCCCTCTTTGCACTGTTTCATCCTGGTACCGTCTAGGGCCAGTCTTGTAATTCTCTTGCCCTCTTGGCACTGTTTCATCCTGGTACCGTCTAGAGCCAGTCTCATAATTCTTTTTAAAAGGGACGTAAAACCAATAACATTATTATTATTATAATTCTTTTGCCCTCTTGGCACTGTTTCATCCTGGTACCGTCTAGGGCCAGACTCATCATTCTCTTGCACTCTTGGCACTGTTTCATCCTGGTACCGTCTAGGGTCAGTCTCATAATTATCTTGCCCTCTTGGTACTGTTTCATCCTGGTACCGTCTAGGGCCAGTCTCATCATTCTCTTGCCCTCTTGGCACTGTTTCATCCTGGTACCGTCTAGGGTCAGTCTTATAATTCTCTTTCCCTCTTGGCACTGTTTCATCCTGGTTCCGTCTAGGGCCAGTCTCATCATTCTCTTGCCCTCTTGGCACTGTTTCATCCTGGTACCGTCTAGGGCCAGTTTCATTATTCTCTTGTATAATATTTCAATTTTCTCAGCAGCATCTGCTGTGGCTAACAAGTTGATTGATTTGAGTCCAAGGCTCAGTTCAGAGTCCAATTTTACTGCCTTCGCCTGAGAGGTTTCTTGTGGTGCTTATTAGCATTATGTTGCTTATGTACTTTCATCTCTCATGTTCGAGTCTAAAGAATTTCTCGCTACTTGCATTATATTGCTCAAATACATAGTCACCTGCTGTTGCCAGGATGGCAGGATCAACACATTCTTAACTATCTTAGCCCTTTTCAAGCTTTACTGTGTCTAGTGTAGCACGTCAACTTCAATATTCCTACTTGTTTATTCTCACTTAGGCAATCACTGCTGTTGCTCGGATTAACTTGGATTTCTATTGTAACTTGACCCTTTTCTAATCGTGTCTATTAAGACACCCAAGAATATAAGATACTCGCTCATTTGTTTTATTTTTTTCAACAAATTATAGGTTTTTTATACATAGCTATTTAAGTGGATCCTTGTTCTGAGACCAATAATTAAGCAGCAACTGCTCTTTTTGTATATTTCCCTTACAGCAATTGAATTGCTTATTTTTATATGCGTGGCACAGTTTTAAATTTTTGGCCACGGCCGCCACCGTTTGAATCCTGTAGCACTTGTAAACGCCTAAAGTTAAAAATACACTATCTACTTACTGTCAAAGCTAATCAACATTATTACTTTCCCCTTGATCTCAAGCTTGGCAGCAATTTGTAATGTGCCACGTGAACTTGCATAACTTTTGTTGTGCTCTTATCCAAGTTTTGTCTATCTATTACTTCATTTTTTCACAGATCGCTTTGACTGTTTATCGCTGGTATAGTTCGCTCAGCTAACTTCCTGCCTTGCGTCGTATTCAGTTCATGCATCTTGATTACTGTTTTTTCATAATCAGAACTGTGTCTAACTTAAGGGGGCGTTTACTTAGCATACTCCCAAATGGTCAAAAAATATTTAATATTTATTTTCTCAGAAATGCTTTTACCATTATATCCGAAATTTTGTCCAGATACCACATTCATGTGACTACTGATATAAAAGAATTTTCAAGTCTAAATACTACAGGGCTACCGACCTTCAACTCCTAAATTTTACCACATTTATATTTGTTATTGTATCACGAAAGGTACATTTTTAGAAAAAGTATTGGAATGAGAACACTGAAACTTCCTGATCGTAATGAGGTAAGCCCGTGGCATGATCTAACGAAGAGAAATTGTTATACATCATCAACTTAAAAAATATGATTTTATAAACTGAAAATATAAATATTTAAATCATTTTAGCCTTAAAGATTTTTTTCTCCTAGCTGAAATGAGGTATTAGAATTCTGGTTCGTCAAATTATACTCATAAGGGATAGGCCCTATAAAGCATCCCTAAAAATTTCATTGAATTCCTTTGAACAGATTTTGAGAAAATGTACCTTATATCAACAACTATTAAATTTAGAGATAAACGCGTTCAAAGAATCGCATGCAAAATTTGACTGAGGTTCCAACTCAGAAGTCTAAAACATTCCATATCCATAATCTTGTGCTCCACTTGTCCTTCTCCTTCTTTTCATTCTGCTTGCTCTTCCTTTTCCTCTTCTTCCTCTTCTGCTTCAGGTCTTCCGTGCAATTATATTCGCCATTTTTATTTAATATCTTACTGCAGCTTGCACTCATGCTTTGTAGCACATAACCTACTCCACTAGTATTTAGGCCTACATTATCGGTAGACTTCTTTCTGGTATGAGTATTGTCAGTAAATATCTGTTTCTTTGACCACCTGGGAGAATTACGAGACATCTTCAATTACTTCCGAAATCACTAACAGCACTAACTGGCATAAACACACACTCAATATTCAAATACAACAAACAAAAGACACACGAATATCGTCACCAGAATATTGCATGTGCTGCCATCTGTGACCTGATAAACGTACTACTATCTTTAGAGGGAAATATAAACAGTGGGTGAAATTCCTCGAGTCCAGCGAAGTGATGAACTGATCGATCAAGTGACAGTGAGCCACATCCACTTTAACGTCAAATGTTCTTGGCCCATAACTCAGAAATTAACACAGATACTAACATGAAACAACTTTTCCTACGATTCAAAAAGAAAGAAAAAACAAGATTTGATTTTATTTACCAAAAACCTAAATTAATTCCCCCTTAACTAAATCTCTTACTAGTACTCTTCTTGTGGGAGATTTAGTTTCCCTTTTCGAGAACAACAATCCTATTGGTTCAATATTGTTAAATTTAACCATACTTATTAATAACGTCAATCATTGTAAATGAACCACTGGCCGCCGCTTCCCTAACACTACTCTGCTTGAGTCGCTCAGAGGTTTCACATTATTATCACGTTAAGATTTCAATACCTCTTCTATATTGACTTGTTTCTTTTTTCTACTTTTGTTAATAAAATTTATTTGTTTGGGTTCGTCCCTTGTACCTATTCTTGTCATTTCACTCCCAACCCTTTTCCTCATTTTACTAAATCTTCCCTTTGGTGTTGATTGGAATCACCCTCCAATTGATCCAACATCCCTCAATGGTGTGGTAAGTGCTACCTCACTGGACACGGGTAAAATTATAGATGTCGAGCGAATGACAAAACATTGCCAAGGGAGCACGAACAAACAGAAAACGACCCATAGATGTGTTAATTTTTTAATGGCTTAACTGGGGTAATGGAAAGTCACGGTGTTTTGAATATTTTCAGAAGGTCTGAAGTGTCACGTGGGGTGCGCTACGTAGGATATCTTGGTGATGGCGATTCCAAAGAATTTTTAAAATTGACTGATGCAAGACCTTATGGGGTTGTTCCAATCCACAAAATGGAGTGCATCGGTCATGTCCACAAGGGAATGGGCGCTAGACTGAGAAAGTTATGTACCCACTCTCATCCACTTCCAACAGTAATAATAGAAAGAATTAAGGCTATTTTTTTTAGAGATTTAGCTCCTCCCAGGTTGCTTTCCAAGTGCCTCCATGGGCGTACGCAGAGTCCGAATGAAAGTTCCAATAGCAGTGTATGGGAATGGCTACCAAAAACTGTTATTGTAGGTATTGACACTCTACAGATAGGGGTAATGGATACTATTATATCTTTCAATGATGGTTTTAGCAGTAGGAAAAAAGTTTTTGGGAAATTGAGAATAATATGAGAATCAAATATGGCTAGTGCCATATGATCGACCGCCAGAGGATAAAGGAGGCAGAAATGTCGGCTCAGTCCACGACCAAGGAGGCCAGATCAAAGAACATAGCTCAAAAAAGAAGGAGGACAAGAAGAGTCAGGGCCAGAATGAATAAAACCCAGATTTATGCTGTCACCAAATGGTGAGTACATTCTATCATTAGGGGCCGATAACCTCGATGTTAGGCCCCTTAAAACAACAATTATCATCATCATCATCAACATTCGATCATTAATTTTTGTTTCGCTCTCCTGTAAAATTGATGTTTTGCAAATTAAGGCATATTTATCTCCCTAACTATTGCATGTTGTTGTTTGAGTCCTAAGTATTTTGACTGGTTTGATGCAGCCCTCCATGCCTCTCTGTCCTGAGCTAATCGTTTAATCTCTACATAGCTACCACACCCTACATCCAAGGCAATCTGTTTAACATATTCTATCCTTGGTCTACCCCTACAGTTCTTGCCCTCGACCCTTTCTTCCAAAACTAAGCTTGCTATTCCTGGGTGTCTTGATATGTGTCCTACCAACCTATCTTCTCTGTTCATTAGCAGTCGCCAGAAACATCTCTCCTCTCCCTCTCGTCTTAATACCTCTTCGTTTGTAGCCCTATCTACCCATCTGATCTTCATCATTCTCCTGTAGCACCACATTTCAAACGCTTCAATTCTCCTCTTTTCTGATGCACCGATAGTCCAAGTTTCACTTCCATAGAGTGCCACGATCCAGACAAAGGCTTTCAAAAATGACTTCGCAATACCTAACTTAAATCTATATTCGATGTCAACAGATTCCATTTTTGTAGAAATGCTTTCCTTGCCTGAGCCAACCTACTTTTTATATCCTCTTTGCTTCGTACATCACTGGTTAGTTTGCTTCCTAAGTAACAGAAGTCTCCTACTTCCTTTAGCTTTTCACCTCCCAATTTGATGTCCATAGAGGTTTCTGATTTATTTCGGCTGCATTCCAATAATTTGTTTTACATTTATTAATATTCATCATGAATTCTTTCCTCAAGACCGAGTCCATACCATTAAAAAACTCATTCAAATCCTCAGGTGAGTGTCGGCCAAGATGACGATGTCATCAGAAAATCTCAGAGTTGAAATTATTTCTCCTTGAATCTTCACTCCCACTTTAATTTTTTCTCCAATTTCCTGCATTGCTTGTTCAATGTAAAGATTGAAAAGTATGGGTGATAAAATACAGCCTTGTCTTACATCTTTCTGAATACCAGCTTCTCTCTCATGTCCTTCAGCTCGAATGACTGCTATCTGGTTTCTGTATAGATTATAGATCACACTCCTATCTTTGTACTTTATTCCAATCATTTTCAAAATGTCAAACAACTTACTCCAATCAACGTTATCAAAAGCCATTTCTAAGTCTACAAATGCCATGAACGTTCTCTTATCATTCTTTATTCTAACTTCCAATGTCAGCCTTAGACTTAGTACAGTCTCCTTGTTCCTTCATTTCTCCTGAAACCAAGACTGGTCTTCATCCAACTCTGTTTCTATCTGGCTCTCCATCCTCTTGTAAATTATTCTAGGCAGGTTCTTCGAAGCATGAGTAATCAAGTTGATTGTATGGTAACCTTCACATCTGTCAGCTCCCACTTTCTTCGGTATAGGGATAACATTCTTCTTGAAATCAGAGGGTACCTTACCAGTCTCATAAATCCTACACACCAAGTGAAATAACCTGATCAGACCATCATCACCTATGCAGCGTAGCAACTTAATCGGTATGCCTGGTGCTTTGTTCCTGCTTAAGTCTTCGAATGCCCTGTCAAATTCTGATATCAATATTAAATCTCCTTTCACATCCCCATCAATTTCCTCTTCCCTTTCCATTACATGATTCTCAATCTCCTTTTCCTTATACAAACACTATATGTAAGCTTTCCATCTCTCAACCTTTCCTTCCCTATTAGTGGTTTTCCATCCGTGTCCTTAATATTACAGCACTTAGTCTTCATTTCCCCAAAAGTATTCTTAATCCTTCGATAAGCTGTGTCAACTTTTCCTAATTTCAGACAATTTTCTATACCTGCACATTTCTCTTTCAACCATTCTTCTTTCGCTTCCTTGCACTTCTTGTTAACCTCATTTCTCAGACGTCTGTATTCTGCTTGCCTCTTTTCTTCTCTTACATTCTTGTGTTTCCGCCTTTCATCAATCAATTCTTGTACATCCTGAGTGATCCACGGCTTTCTACCTCTTCTTTCTTTCCTACCAATATTTTCTTCTGAGGAATTTGCTATTTCATTCTTCAAAAGTGCACATTCGTCTGCAATTGAAGTTTGTTTAGGGTTTTTCATCAGTCCTTCCTTTATACTCTTCTTGAAGCTTTCGTTTACATCCTTCTCTTTTCGTCTGTCTATTGTCCACCTTTTTGGCTTTTGACTTTTCTTCAGTTTCTTCAACTTCAATCTGCATTTCATAACAAGCAGATTGTGGTCAGAGCTTATGTCAGCACTGGTATATGTTTTACAATCCAAAATCTGGTTTATAAACCTCTTCTTGACCATAATGAAGTCGATTTGGTAACGCCCTGTATCTCCTGGTCTCATCCATGTGTATATTCTTCTATTGTGGTTATTAAATAAGATGTTAGCTATGACCAACTCATGCTCGGTGCAGAATTCCATCAGCCTGCTTCCTCGATCATTCCTTTCACCTCATCTGAATTCTCCTACTATCTTCCCTTCTCTTCCTTTTCCTACCACAGCATTCCAATCTCCCATTACTATAACACTTTCATCACCCTTGACATACCTCAGAATTTCATCTATTTCTTCGTAGACCTTTTCAACATCTTCATCATCAGCCTGACTGGTAGGCATATAGACTTGTACCACTGTGGTGCAGGTAGGTTTTGTATTGATTTTAGGTACAATAAACCATTCACTATATTGCTCATAATATTCCACTCTCTGTCCAAGTTTCCTACTCGATATGAGACCAACCCCTGCTTGGCCATTGTTTGATTTAGTGCTAATGACCCTATAGTGTCCTGACCAAAAGTCCTGTTCTACCTGCCAGCGCATTTTACTAATCTCAACCAAATCCAACCTCAACCTATCCATTTCCCGTTCTAAGTTTTCTAACCTTCCACTGCCTAGCGGAATTCAAACATTCCACGCTCCGATCCGTAGAATGTCAGATTTCCTCTTTGTCACTTCTGTGGTGTTAACCCCCTATCGAGTATTCTCCACCCGGAGATCCGAACGGGGGACTATTTAACTACGGATTGGAATTTCACAAGGGAGGAGGCCATCATCTCATGCAATTATGCATAGAGAGATGCATGTCCTCGGGAATAGCATAACGGCTACAGTTTCCCCTTGCTTTCAGCCGTGCAGCAGAACGTAGTGTAGCCATTAGTTGGCTAATGTTATCAATATCTTAACCGTCTAAAACACAAGCAAAGAATTGATTTATTCTGAAAGGCAATTCTACTAACAAAAATACTAACCTTCTACGAACAATTAAATACCAAAGTTCTACTAACGAAAAATACTTAAGTTCCACCAACAACAAAATACTACAACTAAAACAGTCTGCCCCAGGTACATTCACATGCACCCTCACACATAACAGTCTAATGAATCAATGAACTATATCTAATAAACGATAGCTTTAGGATTTTACTATTTATTCATTGTTGTTCATTGTGCATTTTAGCAGAAAATTTAAGGTCTCTTATGCACATTTTCTTTTAAGACTGTTTGAAATTCTTTATCATGCTAGTGTTATGTTGATAGGAGTGTGGGTGCAGCGGTCGAGCTGTATGCCTCTGACCAAGGTAGAGTAATATATTCTTTTAGGTAGATAAGTACATACATATTCTATGTTTTATGCCTACAATGAATCAGTTTGGCAGATATTTTTCTTTCATATTGATGCCAAAAAAATCAACAAAATTTAGCATAAATAATATATTTTACTTTTTATTATATAAATGACTCTAGACCAACAAAACCAGGCAAGACAAAATGATGTGCAACTTACTGCATAAACTACAAAATTTGGGATCGTTTCATGGCATACTTTCCAAACAAAGTGTACCGAAAGTTACATCCGTAAACTGAAAATTGTAAAAACCCGAGGACATTTCTTGGTTTAACGGATACAAATTTAACTGTAGATCAATGATAGTTGTCGAACAGACTGTAGATGAAGTGGTTAATACATATGTGAAATTTGATGGCAATCAAATAAGTACTTTTCGAGAAAATGACCTTCAAAATTGTACCTATTTTGGTAGGCTCTCACGTCCGGGTCCCATTAGTATTGTGAGAATTAGAAATGAGGCAAACCACGTGACTCGAGCCCGATTGGATCAGTGATGATTGTTGTATTCAGGGGTGGAACAGCGAGGTCATCTGCCCCATAATGATGTACAACAGCGTCCGTGTGGCTATTGTTTACTAGTTTACATAAACTATAACAGCATTCCCAGCCTATTTATACTTGAGTACCAACTGAGAATTTCGTAAGGTCGTGGGGTACCACCGGTCAAATTATAACTTATTGAGTGTGGGGGGGGGGGGGGTCAAATAAATTCTATACAAATGTCAATAACTTAATAAAATGTACTTATGTATAAATAAAACAAAATAGAGAAAACAACCATTAAACTGGAAAAAACCGTTTGTATGTAATTCTTATTAAAAAATGGCAAATGCAATTTCCCAACACCAAAATGTCTTTAGAAGGAGGTTTAATGAGAATTGTCCTGTTACTAATAATTTCTTACTACAGCTCCTATGCCAGGTTCAATAGTGATTATCTTCAGTCATTTACTACAGACCACCTCATAGCGTAGTGACTAGCATTCTTGGCTGTCACAGCGGAGGTCCAGGTTTTAGGGCTAAATCGAGGTTCACTCAGCCTCGTGAGACAGAACTGAGCGGAAGTAGGTTATATTCCCTCCTCAGCCACCCTAGAAGTGGTTTCCCGTGATTGCCCCACTTCAACTTACACGAATGCAGGGATAGTACCTATATTAAGGTCACGGCCGCCTCCTACCCAAATTCTAGCCTCAATTACAAATACACACTAGCCCAACCATCTCAATGACACAGGTTATCAGACACATCCCACATACATCCAAGTACACAGGTCCATGGGCGCCCATAGGATTGTTTCCAGGGGGGGCCAAGTAAATATTTTCGTTTCATTACCTGTCACCCCTCCCCCATTCCCCACCTCCCCCCCCCCCCACACACAAAGAAGGTTTCATTTCTTACTTACTTTGTGAAATTCATTATTTGACTGCTCTGAAACCTTTGGCTTCTTTGTGGCAAGTATGGGAGGAATGTTTTCTTTGAGTTTTTGTCCTTTAACGTTCGCTTTTCTTCGTGATTCAACATCGTAATGTTCAGTTCTTAAAAACAGGAAAAAACTAGTGGTATCGACAAAAATAAAAATCAAGTACCGTAGTTCATTAAAATGACATCGTTAATTCAGTTCGCCAACTTTCTAAATAACTGGACATATTTTCACATGATCCCAAATCACTAAGTTAAACTGTGGAAATATCCCAACATCTGAATCAGTCCAATTATTTAAATAGCACTGTTTCCAAATACGGTAGGCTACGGTATCTAGTTATTACTGGCCATTACAGCAGATCGTCACGTCTTTCCTCTTCGAAACAACCAATCGGAAAACTTCGCATTGCTCTTATTAGAATCATGAAACACTTGTAGCCTACGAACTGATAAACTCGAGCCTATGGTTTTAGTAAAAATTAGTTTTGTCAATAAAAATATTTCGCCTGATGATTACTAACCACTACGTAAAATGGATAAAAACCTCTATATCACGTACTCCTTACTACCATTATTCGCATTCTCGGCTGAAACAAGAGGAATGGTCATACGAACGTAAACAAACCACTTCTTGCAATGTGTAATTGAGCCTTATGCTCAAGCTTTTCTCTGTTTATGAAAATAATAGACGATAAAATAAAACTAACAGATATCGTACAATTCTGTGAAGTTTTATAAAATTAACAAGTGATATATTTCGCCGTATTACTGTACCTGGGACGTAAATAATATACTGTCTAATCAATCTAATATAAATACTTTTTGAGTTTTTTGAATTTATGTGTGTTAAGGCTATCCTTAAAGAGGGGAAAATTAACCTTTTTATATTCAATAACTGGCATTGTTGTAAATGTTGTTGCTTTATTTGTAAACAGGTTTAAACATCTCCCCTTGTACTTGACTCTGAGTGAAATTCCGGTTTATGTAATAACGTGTCATTAGGCGAGTGTGTATAAGTAATGTTATTTCAGAGTACCGATACCGTAGTTTTGAGATGAGTGCCCCGGAACATAACATGATGCGTACGAGGTATTTCCCTGAAGGTAGCGTTGAAAATATCGTAGGCCTACTAGGGATGGCTGCTGTCAGCGTCGGCAATCAAATTTCGAATATTTAGGTAACCAGTCGTCATCGTGGATCTTAAATTGAGGTACTCAACTACACAGATGAGCTTAAAGATCAAATTACTACATTCTGTCCTTTCTTACAATGCATGCCACGTATGGATTTACGTTGCTGCCCCCGACTTGGAATATGCAGATTTATTAAAGTTGTAACCTTCCCAGGTCACAAGGGATCGAACCCTTTCTTTCGGGACGTACGATTTTCATAATTGTCCAAATATTTTTATTTGATGCCTTTTTATTATTTTATAATTATATAATGAAGTGTATAATATCATGTGATTTATTTCCGATTAATTTGTTTAGGTTTTAAGGGATTGTAATTGGCAGGATCTGAGTCTAGTTATATGTGAATATTTTAACATTGGAATAATCTTCAGTCAGAGAGTCTGGAATTGTGTGCAAGAACCAGGAAGTAGGCTTGTTGTCGCCTGGGTTTTTCTCTCGCTAGCTAAAGTGCATGATGACTCATGCAGGTAGGAGGCTTGGCAACTCTGTGCTAGGGGTGTGTCTAGGGTATTTTGAAGACCAAGAAGGCACTCCTTATATGGTAATGTTTTGTTTTGATTGGCTGGACCCGTGAGGGAAGCCAGGTAGGCCAGTGATTTGTGGAGGGGAGATGAATGTTATTAGGACTGGACGAAGCTGTGAGGGCGACTCATTCTTAGGACTCCGTGGGGAGTAGTACTCATTCGTTGGACCGCGTGTAGGGTGGTGTACTCATCCTTTGGACTCCGTGTGGAGTGGTTCGTATTCTTGGTAAGACTCTGTGAGGGAGTGGAACTTGTATTTTGGACTTGTGTGTTTTTGGTGGAGAAGGAAGGTATTTCAGACGATCACAAGTTGGTGTTCGATGTGCAATTACTGAGTTGCTGGCTATACATTCTCTAGGGAATTATGAGCCTAGTTTCAAACAAATAATCTAGATTGTTTTTCTCGAATCGCATGAAGTATTGTAAACTAACGTCTGTATACCGAAATTCTGAGACCATAGCGGTAAAGTGTTATAAGACAAATACTAGTAAAATATGCTATGTAATAGTAAACTCAGGAGCGAACTAGATGCGATAATCCAACACACGGATTTAAAGCATCTTTGTATAATCAGATCCACGAAACTAGATAAATCGTTGGATGCTGACCATCAAAGTAATAATCTACATAATGTTCATAGTTGAGAGGCTTGCGTGTGAGATATATAGTAATTGCGCTGCGAGTAAGTAGGAGTGATTCTCTGGGAGCAACTAACCCCCGAATCAGTAGAGTTAAGTCGTCACAGCTGAAGTCAACGCCTGTACGTACCAGTCACCATTATTTCCGAGGGTCATCATTATGTCTTAAGTGTGCCTGTGTGAATATGATAGTGAGTGTTAGATAGACTGTACGACGAGGATCCTGCGAAGTGTATTTCATTTCTGGTATCAGAATATATTGTAAATTTTACCAGATCTATAGTGCTTTTATGTATGAGGTAACCAGTGTGGTTAAGAGTGAATGTTAATTGTTGTTCCTCATACCGTACAGGTGTTTAACCCTCACGCAACCCGTGAAGCCGAGCAGTTATAAAGTTTCCATAACATATGAGGCTGTTTCTTCGCCTGAGTGTGTATTTAACTATGAGTGGCAAACACTATAAATATGCGCTTGCTAAAATTACAAATTAAAAAAATAATACAAATAATGTACATTATATTTTAACAGATAGCATACACAACCAATGTGCAAAAACAATTATTTAAATACCGGTAACAAGTTTGGAATTTCCTCATTGATACAATTTCACATTCAAGTCAGATCAACAGCAAGAACACCAAGGTGACTAAGACGATCCTTTTATTTATGTCCTTAAATAATCAACAATGCCCAAGTATATTCTCTTGTGGAGGGCTTAAACTTAATCAACTTGACGTTTAATGACCAAGCAGTTTTGTACAGTTTTCCAGAAATTTTTCCGCCCTAAAACATGCCGCCTTGGCAGTTGCAAGTTTGTCCCCCCGTCAATACGGGTCTGAATACAGTAAATTATCCAATATTGTAAGCACGACCTTACAGGACCAGTGTTTTACTAGTCAGCATAGAAAAGCTTATTTTAGGGGTTAAGATACGCTAGCGATGTTGCAATGTCTAAAAATATCTCCAGAACGTGCTTTTCATATCGACACTGCCGAAGTGACGTGGCAAAAGTAGTAGCCACTCAAGATAGTGATGGGGAAACATACGGTACGGTATTTAACACTAGGCATAACCGTATTGAAATTTGTTACCTGGATGTTAGGCCCCTTTAAACATCAATTATCATCGTCATCATCCATTGGTGGCAGAGTGCATGGCAACATTAGAACCATATTTTTATTTAAAAATTGTAAATACATATTACGTCAACAATATTACAGATTTTTGTTGTTGTAACAGTTGTCAGTTGACTATCTGTGACTTCCATTTATGAAATAAACTGGTGTGACAATGAACAATCTTATTTCAACATTCTCGGAAATCCAGTCCCCCAAAGGGCGCCCACGATATTAACCCATGCATGAGTACCTAATGGCCGAACAGACCCACTTAAAGCTTGAATATTCTAAGAACAATTCTTAGTGAGCACCCACAAACTGAGAGTAATCAACATGCAAAATTTCAGTTTCATAGCCCTTGTGGTTACAAAGATACGATGATTGACGAGTGAGTACCTCCTTTTTGTATTATATATAATAAGATAAGATTGCATTACTTACCTTTAAATGGAATATAAATCCATTCGAAGACGAAGCACATAAAATTAATAAATAATACTGTAAGCACACAGACACAGTCTAGGCGGCCGTTCATAGTGAACACAATACACACGAATGGAATGTAGGCTACGCGCATATAAATTACAATATTCCTTTGTAATATTACTCAAGTGTCTAATTTAAAGCGAAAGCACACCAGCACTATTGCATAACTGACATAATATGTAGGATGATTTTAACCTTCCGGTGGGTGCTACTGATCTTATCTCATATTCGTCAACATATTCGTCAACTACCTTTCAGTAGTTACGTCTTTCCACATGACATTCAAGTCCATATCGGCCAGTTTGTCAATGACCCTTCTACACATTTGCTGTTGTTGCAAAAGTGATATGCGAGGCAGATTTCGCCTGATCGAGCACCATTACGTAATAGACTATGTAGAGAACGAATGAGTGTATTCACTAATTGAAGCAAAACTATTCTTCAGCAAATATTGTAATTTTTAAAAATTCTGATTTCTGAGGTGTGTCAGACAGGCTTAATGCGCCCACTGCCACTATACAGTATTTAATGTTTGGCCTGTCGGAATGTTAAATATCTGAAGTATTTATATTTAGTACAAATTAATTAGAATACAGTAAGCACTTTTGCAAAAAAAAGTTTGTTCTCAGTCCGATTTTCATATCGTTTTATTTTTCAAGGATCCAGGGGGGGGGGCATGCCCCCCCTGCCCCCCCCGTATGGGCGCCCATGCACACGTCTACATGACCACGATGTCGAAGAGCCCCTAAATGAATCAACAACACTCTTAGACTGATTTAGGCGGTGGTCTCATAGCAAATCGCAAGAGTGTAAACTGTAAAGTGAAATGAAGGACACAAAGATCCTTTCCTGTAAACCAGTGGAGCACAGATAGGTTTACAGATCCCGGAGCAGGCATTCGTTCGTGGTGGAGCAAAGACCATAGTGTGTCTGCTTGACTGTCGCGTGAATGTCACGTGAAGTGCGTGCCGAGATCTCACCATATATTGTCATCTAATATACCAATGAGCATTGCATTATGGGCTTCCAGTAATGCCTACAGAAAAATAAATATATTTACGGCTACAAAGAGCTAATGCTGCCAAAATAGCGTGATGATTCACTCAGTGACCCCACATGGGAGAATGGCATCTATCCACTGCAAGGTATTCGATATGCGGGACTGCTATATAAAAATTGGTGGGTGTGTGGTGTGTCAATGTTTACTAAACCAAGAATTTCTGCATGTATTTAAAACCATCTGTTCACAGAAAATTTGAAACATCAATACAGTAGTTTGTTATCAAACATTTCCTTCTCACCAATTGTCACAGATGTTAGTGACTGTTTTCGGGAATTCAGGAGTCTTGGAACGAGATACACTCAGCTTCGTGAGGTAGAACTTAGAAGAGGTAGGTTCGATTCCCTTCTCAGCCAGTCTAAAAGTGGTTTACTGTGGTTTCTCCACTTACACTCCAGGCAAATGCCGGATGGTACCTAAATTCAGGTGACGGCAACCTCGTACTCAAATCTTTACCCTAATAACACACACACTCACTAGTACAATTATCACACTGACACAGGCTAACATACAGGCTCCACACACACCCAAGTACACGGGGCTACATAACCAAGATGTCGCAGAGCTCCTAAACAATTCAACAACAACAGCAACAAAAATCAATATATTTCTATCTATAGAGAGTTCTTCAGTGCCGGGCTACTTTGTTATTGCTATTGCTTTGAGGATCCATATTGGTAAAATATGGAACCAACAAAGAGTTATTGCATGCTATGTTCGTAGCGCAATGGACAGTCTCTCAAACAAAAAATGAACACTCGCATGGTAACTTCACAGGTATTCTGTCTTTCTTTCTTGTTTAGTTCCAGATCCCAGAGCCAGAACTCAAAGGGATGGGTGGAGCAACTATTTAATTTAAGAAGATGCATTCAAGTTCTAAGGTCTCCTGTTTTTTCCCCGAGATAGGGAGCAAATAGCAACAAGGAGTCTTTGTTCACAGGACGAGGCATTATTTGTGATACCGTAACAGAGACGACGATACTAACTTACTGGCAGCCGGTAGATTGAGACGTGTTTCTGATGCATAATTAGATAGCGACGTTTACATTCCGTTTTCTTACCTTGCATGGGGTGCAACCAACCGATATGTATCGGCATTTGACTGAGACATGTTGTGATGACGTTATTGATCAATTCACAACAGACAGAACGTCATGTGAGAACGATCCGAAGCAGCCTGGTGCATGCACCAGTTGGCAATTTCCAGTTGTCCAAACTAACTCCTAATAGAGCGTTCACAGCGGCCGTACCCTCTTACGTTCAAGGTGACCCATGCCTGGTGCGAAAACTGTCAGGGTAACAAATTTTCGCTACCTAGTCACCACCACAGATTACCTTAGTCACCACCCTCTGAAACCTTGAATAAATTCTACATTTCCTCGTTATATGGCACAAGCATGCTAAACTATGGTAGCCAAATTTCGATCTTCATTTATTCATAGAGTTTGCGCAGTGTTTCTTGTTTGTTTGCCAAGAAAATAAGGTATGTTTATGTTCCCGGACATTAGGATTGCTGACAGCTTCTTTGCATACCATTCAAAAAGGTTTTGTAATAAATCGGAAACTTGGGCACAGGAAGGTAACAGATCAAGAACATGTGTGAACAATTATGTTGTCGTGAGAATATACTGTATACTGTAATTGCATGTGTGACCCATAAACTGGAAAGACATACAGTTGTTATAATGAGTTCTAAGATTACGTGTATCTCCATAAAAAATATATATATATTTAAAATTTTAATAATTTTTGTTCAACCTCATAGGTAAGATGTGACCATGAACTATTTCCCCCATATGCTATGTCTGTGTTTATGTTTTATGGTTGTGATACCTGGAAATGTATAAGCGTTACAAGTTTTTAGCAAATCATTGAGTAAGAGCTGACAGACTTCAAGCTTACCACCCGAAACGGCCTGAGAGCAAGAGGGTTAATCTCGGCGGCAACGTTGTGAAAATTGTGGACGTCTAGAGAGTGAAAAGTGCCTGAAATTTCATCTCTGTGTTATGTAGTTCATGGGAGCCCGCATAAATTAAAGTTACTGATAGTTAACTGATTTAGATTTAGGGATAAATCCACAGTTTTATTTAACTTAGTCATTTTGGATTATTTGAAAACACTGTATCTCCAGTTATTTAGAAAATCGGTGAACTGGAATAACGTTACCATTTTAATGAAATGCTTGATTTCTATTTTTGTCGATACATGGTGATACGAATACAACTACTTTTTACCTGAAGAAATGAACATTATGACGATGATTCACAAAGAAAGGCGAACTTGTATGGACAAAAACTCGGAACTAGAAAAACCTAAAACCTATTCCTCCCATTCATGCCCCATAAAGATGATGCATCCAACGGTTTCAGAGCAGCCAAATAATGAATATCACGAAGCAAGTAAGAAATGAAACGGCAATTGCGGGGGAGTGGTACGTCTCATCACCACCTAGTGACAGGTAGGTAATAAAATGAAAAATATTACTTGCCTCCCCCCCCCCCCCCTTGGAAAACATCCTGTGGGCGCCCGTGATGTACTTTGTGTGAAAAATATAGGAGAGCTTAGAACTTGGACGCACCTTGTCGAATCCCTGACACCGCTGTGAAGGTTTTCGTGCAAAATATTCGTAGGGACTTGACCAAAGCGGATAAAGTACCAAGAAAGTGCTCAATCCTTGTTTGAGCGATTGTGCTTGAAGACTCACCTTGTGCTTGATGTATTCCTCAGGATCATGAGTGGCGGGGAACTGGAACGCGCAGCAGTGGTATGGATAGGTGAGTGAGGCTGTCTGCATGTACTGCAACAGATACGACATGCTCTTAGCTATGCAAAACGCTTGCATTTCAAACTGTAATTTAAAAAAACTTTAGGAGGTTGCATTTGCATGATTACTCTCATTCAAAATCATATTTTTTCCAATAATTGAATTTTCACATTCACCTGTAGCTGAGAATCTCAATTTGTCATACTTTTCGTTTGCAAAGTCGTGTGATGTCTGCTGTATAAACATAACATTTCGCATGTCTTGTGGAGTCCGGGATCCTTCAGTGGTGCATAGGAACAACATCGGCTTCGAAAAATGTCCCTATATCTATACGTGATATATTTTACGAATGTCATAAGGTTGTAAGACCGTTATAGAAGCGTGGTACAGTTCATGGGTTCAGGGATTTGCTCAACGGGGCTGAACGTCGGAGGTTTGTGTCCGTGCTGCCAAGTACGTCGTTGCATCCGAAATGATTTTTTTATGTTAATAATAATGTTAAAATGTCACCTCCATAGCTTAGGGGTCAGCAAGGTTAGCTGCCGCCCCAGAGGTCCTGGATTCGATTCCCTGCGCTGCCACGAAATTTGAAAAGTGGTATGAGGACTGGAACAGGGTCTACTCAGCATCGGGTGGTCCAAATGAGTAGAGGGGGTTCGATTCACACCTCAGCTATCCTCGAAATTGTTTCCCGTGGTTTCCCCACTTCGTCTTCGGGCAAATGCTGGGATGGTACTGTACCCGAATAATTCAAGGAGCCGCCTGCTGGAAATCTGGAGATGGATATGGATTGTAGACTCTAGAATATTCCCGGCTATAAAATCATCTGATGCCTACCAGCAAGTTTACCTTGGTTATTCACAGCTGCTATGATTGCGGTATGGCATTAAAAACACTGGGTGGAAAACATGAGATTCTTACCAAATTTCTCGGGGCATAAAGGGTTGGAAGGATTTCCTTACCTGTTCGGGTTTCCTATAACACAATCTCTTGACTATAGTTGAAATAAGACACGCTACGATAATGTATAAATGAACGAAACAAAAGTTTATGAACAAAAAATCTACAGACTAAATAACAATAAATAAATATAACAACATATATACACGCGCAGACTCGAACTCCTGCCTTCTGCATCCATTCATATCCCAGTCCTGATGACTGTACAACTCGTATAAAATTACTTTTATACATGTGTCAGATCTGTGGAGCTCGCCACAGTCTAGAAATAGAAACTCTTCCTCATTCCGTTAATACAAGGAAGCAAAAGTACGCGTCCTTCACGAGACAGGCTTTTATTGACAAGGCCAGACCATTCACCCCTAGACACCTGCTCTCTGTTATATAATATCGGCTATACAAGAATGCTCCAGCCGTCAAAACTCGTTCCATTTATGCACCTGCGTGACAACACACACACTAGGGTGGCTCGTTGCTCTCATTCAACATAGCTATACTGCGTTCCTTTTACATTCATTAAAACATTTTAAAACACACTCACTCTTGCAACTGGTTCGCGTCGTTCATGACCAACGGAACTTTCTGCACCCTCTCGCTCCATTCAACAACTTACACATCTCCCCTGGCATTCTCTTATGCCGTCAAAACATTTAAAACGCTGAAAAAATTATTATAAAAATTAATTAATTACATAATTAGAAACAAAATGTTTAAACATATTTACACTAAAGGTTTTATCACGTCTATTTAATTGTTTAAAACAATAAGACGACCCGTGATTATTAATATTTACACGGATAATAGTTTAAGTTTCCTATTAAAATAGTATTAATGTTTCCTTCCACTTTATTTAAATCTATCTCTGATTTAACTTACTATAGTGAGATACTAAGTTCCCAAGAGCTCATCTTCTTTATGATTACTAGGCCTTTGGTCATTTTTAGGTAAAATCGTCGTTAATAAAGTCTTCAATGACCGATCAATTAAGATTAGGAACTTGATTATTACAATTCCAGTTTAATAAAATTTAATAATGGTTTAATACACAAAGATTATACTCCATTTCTCAATTACCGTTCCGCCAATCAACTCTACTGTCGTTTCCCCTCAATGTCGGATCTATACTCACTTCTCTGAGTATTTATGAACTCAATACACTCTTAACAATGCTTCATATACAACACAACAGTATTTAAATGCACTCTCAGCTAATACGGCATGCACATTCGTATTGCGACAATATAAAATCTCTCTACAGAGAATTCTCTACTCACACACGTTCTCCAAACGTTGCATACGGCATTAACCTTCGTATTTACCACATACAACTCACACACTTGAGTTACAACGGTTTCTTTCAACCTCACTCTAACTTTGCATTAGTACAAACTTACTGTTACAAATTATCGTTGTCTATACAACTGCTATACATTGTTGACACATCTCTACTGATATTATGCAGTACTTATACTCTCGATATATGAAGTTTCAACTGGAAATACCTACGATGGTTAACTATGTAAATGATACTCTGTTATAGTAATCTCTGCTTCTAAACATGTAATACAAATATTATACATTGTCTCTCCTTACTGGTGTTCTTCAGTACAGTGTTGCAAAGTTGCGTTCACAAACTACATAACGTTGCAAACTGTTATAACAATAAATGTTATAGAAGTATCGAATTCAGATCAATTTTCGACTGGAATAAGGATTACCCAAAAATATCCTAAGTCGATTGAAATGTTGTCTTCTAAGAAGACTTCCTCACTAATATATTACATTTATGAAAGACTAAAGCTTTCTTCCAAATTAAATGGTTAGTCATAATCGTGGAATAATTCCATGAAGGAATATAATTGCATATCAATGTTCGTTGCTTATAAATGGCGAATAGTTTTTGCCAGATCTTCGAAGTAATGTCTTACTGTAATACCACACGCATGTATTCTTCTTCCTACTCTAATTGCTTCTTACAAATAAGATACCCAAGTCATTTAATCCAAAATGAATTTAATGAGCATCTAAGGCTCAAAATCTGTCTGAAAATCTCTAAACTCCGAAATACTGACTTCGTAGAATAACTTAAGGAAGTCTTAAATTATTAAGCATAATTAAATAAAATTCCAAAATGTCAATTAATTAATTCAATAGCTGCTTCGCTGAAAATTCATGTACAGATGAATAAGGACTATCATCTCACATAATGCTGAAGTATAAATTCAATAAACGTCGACTGAAAAACATGAAGAAATGTTGCTCTGAAATGTCACCAAAATACTATAACTACAAAAGAATTGGCTTTTCTCTACCTTACTGAAGTTTCATCTCGAAGGTTTAGTAATGTATTCAAAGAATACATTGCTGTTGGATGCTTCATTGAATGAAGACACGACTGCTGGTCTGCCATTAAAGATGTCGAACCTGCGACCTCGGAAAGGAAAAGGTTCCTCCCCGGCATAACTCCCCTGGGATAAGAACTGCGGATCTCCCTCCCGTTCTGATTCCAAGTTTCATGCATTTCACTGGGACAGCCCTAGTGATCTTCATTCTTGATAAGACAATCTATTCGATGTTCCCTCGTTCTGATAAACCATGCCTAATTCAATCTATACTGACGATTGATCTCGATTGGTGAAAATATAGTTCGAAAACTAAAGATCGAATCGTTATTCTCGATGAAATGTTCATATGGATGTTCTATGATTTCAGTATATTGCTTATATTCTTGTAGTCGAAGTACATGAGAATACATTAATGTAAAAGGTTGTATTCGACATCTCAGTTATACATAATGTCGTACATGGTTTGATGTTATGTGATGCTCCATATCGTCAACTCATATCTTTGTCATGATATATCCCTGTCGCAAACTAATCTACTCCATATCTGTAGTCATTGTTCTATGTTCAAACGTAGATTTCATCGTAATGTTCATATTCGAATTCATAGTGTAGAATATATCTCGTAATAGTTCACTGCAATGTTCATATACACTTAAGATTGTTCAAACACTTACGCTCTCTTGATGCTGTAGTGTTGGTCGCACTCGCGAACAACTTGCTATTCTCAAAAGCGTTCCCTTCTGAACTGAGATACGCACATTTCTATTTCAGATTTATGTTTGTTTAAAACTGCTATATCGGCTAAACTGTGCTAAATTTCTTCACTAATTTAGTAGTGGATACTCGTCTCAATATATTCTTGCTGTATCTGTTGTAATAAAGCAGATATTCAACTTCCTAAGCCTTAATATCGACTCTGATATACCCTGTTTAACTTGCACTAAATATTCATCGGACAATGTCTAAGTTTCACCTCGCAGCGGTAGCCTCGTTCGCGGTTCAGGTTCTCCGTTAAAACGTCGGGCTCGCCTAGCCTCAAAATACTGTAGCTGCAGAACAACGTCTGTACTGCACAAGTTCTCGGGAAGAAAGACCACGCTTCCTCGCTCCCCTCTCTCTTGATCGACTCTCGAGCGCGCCATCACTTTTACAGTATTATTATATTCCACTTCTTATTTTCTTCATCATTTTAATGCATTACATTTCCTTTTAATGGCCTAAAATTAATTATTTCATCAAGTATACGAGGCTTTCAATAATAATGCTGTCTATTAGACCTCTCCTCATTGGCTGTAGACTCCTATCCTATGGCTTAATTTATAACAATGGATTTTACAAATCCGCGGTAAATAGCGTTGCTATGGGTCGGGTGACCTTGGCGTGAGCTAACTCTTCCCTGCATATCACGTGACTGGGCCATGACTCTGCTCGTAACTTCCAACTAACCAGTTTTATGACACTTCACAGAATCCATTCGCCTGTGTTAAATTATATCATGGGCTTGTAAAAATATTATCATTTTATTCATGAATAATTCAAAATCCGGGCTCAGTTCCTACTGTAAGGCCACGGCAGCCTCCTTCCATCTTCCTTGCCTATCCATCCCAATCTTCCCTTTCCATCCCTCATGAGGCCACTGTTCGCTTTTCAGGTGAGGCCGCCTGGGCGAAGTGCTGATCAAACCTTCCCAGTTGTATCCACTCCGACCAAGTATTCCCAGCTCTAGGACACTGCCTGGAAAGGCGGTAGTGGTGAGTTCCCTCGCTGAGTCCGTGGGAAACACCAACCTGGAGGGTAAAATTGACTAAAAAAATTTTCAAAAATAATGATAAAAAGAACAAGATGTTCAATAAAGACAATATAGCCTACTAACTCTTTGTCCTTTTCGAGGAGTATAATTGAATGTTGGTTGTAGTAGCTTATTGAAATACAACGTGCTATACGGATAATATACGTTGATTGATTGAATCTTCACCTGAATTATATATACACACACTAATACAGCCATCACAATAACACAGGTTATCAGATAAAATTCAACACTCATCCAATTACACGGGGCTAAATGACCATGAAGTCCATACATCTCAAATCAAATAACAACAACAACGACAGCTTCCTACCCAAATCCTTCCTAGTATAAAAGTACACACATTAGTAAGCCTACAGACATCACAGTGACACAGGTTATCAGACAACTTCTACACACACCCAAGTACACGGGGCTACAATACCATAATGTCGCAAAACCCATAAAGAATCAACAACAAAAACAACAACAACAATAGACTCTACCGCGGATCAAGGACAACGAATTTTAATCGCTGTAGTCGAGTGTTGAAATATCTGGTGTTATAAGTAGGCTATATATATATTGAACCCTTGCAAGGAAGCATATGAGACTCAATTTCGGGGGGTGTAACAGTCCATTTCGTAAAGTTGTTGTTAAGCGCTTCTTATAACATGCAGGGTAACATATAACAAAATAACATGCAGGAAAAAGTGAATACCAGGATTAAAACAAATGAATTTAATAACAGATCAACAAATTTACACTATTTACAACTACAAAAAAAAACAAGGTCTCCCAAATGACACCCACTTGAATTAAATAAAATTGCCAAATTAGGCCTGATCTCAGGAGAGATCGTAAACATCTGGACCAAATGTCCCATAATACTGCAATGACATGTGCGTGTGCGGCTTTTCTACATGCGTTACGATGTGTACAAATTAATGCGAGATTCGTTACCATCCAGTAAACCTTCAGGGGACGAATCTGCATTGTCTTAGAGCTAGACAGACACGAGGAACCAACTAAACACTAATTAAACTAATCCGACACTTCCTACACTAAATAAGACAAAATAATTTCCGCAATGAAATTGGAACCAAAGAACTGCCGTAGCAAACAACATTAACGCCTAAAATTAGGACTTTTCAAATCAACACAAGTAATTTAACACGTGACCAATCTACAAAAATACACATATGGCCGCTTGCCATTTTTACAAGAGAAATACAAAATAGACCCAACGGTGTCACACAGACAATTCTAACAATGAAATGAGTCACAGAAATCACTAAGCTAAAAGCCAACATTTACATCATAAAACAAACATTTCATTTCATACGATATGCGGTAATTCGTAATGGACATGGCAAACTCCCAATTTAATTATGATCCAATGACCATTAAAAGAACAGGTTTGCTACTGATAGCTTACAGGGGTCAGTCGGTCAGCTGGACTGCCTAAACGATGAATCACCAGACATAGACGGGCGCAAGGTGGAATCTGCACATCTGTCAACCCACGTGTCAACTACCTCGATCTGCCGTAGCAATGGCTCGAGTCTCGAAGAAGCGTGCTCCAATAGCACATAATATACGTGTGTGTGTCAAAATAAATATCTTAGCATTTCCCACGGAAATCCAAGAATCAGCATAGGACAAGGTACAGTAGCCTCGAAGAGTGCTCTGCCTTTCCATAAAATACAACCATAATATTTGAGGGCGGTAGGCACATTCTACCCCTCATCACGAAGAATCAATACACACACCTTGACACAATACACACACCAGAATCACACGTATGGGTTTGACAGAAACCTAAAATAAAGGACATAAAATATTTTCCACCGACTTGCGCTCCCAATCTAGTCCGTGACTAAAGAACCTGAAAAGGACTCTCAAAAAACTCAAAAAATATAGAACTAAGGTGTTCTACAGTGACATCTTAACTTGTTGCGCTCGGCAACCCTAGTATGAATAAAAACCTGTTCGTAAAACATCTAACAACTTTTACCCCCTTTTCCTACTAAAAATGAATTTGAATAAAAGCACCATTTATCGACCAGGACGAATTTCGCATTCGCATGAATAAAATCGAAATACACACGCCGTGCATACTAATAATGACTCATAAGAAAAATACAGAATCAAACAAACGTTTTGGCCACGTGCCAACGTACATTTAAATATAACGGTGTCGGCGCTCAAAAATCTAAATACACTAGAATACAATGAATAAAATTATTTACAACGTTCCCGCGTCTAATCTAGCTACATATTGTATAAATCAATGGTTTGTACATCACCGTGCAGCTTGTAGAAAATCAACCTCCATCCCATGGCATTCCCCCACGGGAAATCTACTCGTTCATCGTCGACGTTCTGGTAGAGGCGTAGCACTTCATTCCACCAATCGACCTTCCTGTAGACATCTCGGCGTGGCTTCTTGGAAAGAAATGTTCAAAGTTATTATTCTACCTAGCTAGAATCGCTATGAGCTACTGACTTTCACTCAAAAGTAATGTCCTGGGCGATTACTCAACTTTGAACTGGCCCTATCTAAGCATTTACTTACTTCACACGCACATATACATCACACAAAATATAACACAAAATTTACAGAAAATATTACACTCTTCGTTCACCACGCAACTGGCTTTTAACAAGTCTCACCAATTACGTCTACCGTGTAGCGCTTATCTCGACTAGAGATCTCCCTCCGCTAAGCGTGCACTCTGCTCCCAAGAGCACAATAAATGTTCGTTCAAACAGACGTGAAGTATGCTCACTAGAGCCTGATAAAATCGTGTCTCAAACTGGCGTGAACGATGCTCCTCGGAGCCCGATAAAGTTGTGTCTCAAACTACTCATCACCGATCAATTTATTAGAAACTGACGAAAAGGAGTGGAGTGGGGGCAATCTGTGAAAATAATCTGTAATTTTCAACTCACAGACTTGGGACTAGTATCAATCTTCTTCTTTTCATCCAAACGTCTCAATGGACTCATGCGGAATCCTATCGCATCGGCGGTTCTTCATACACGTGTTTTAGCGCCTTTTTATGGTACGCAAATCTCCGCGTGGTTTAGGCGTCCTCTCTCCTGATTCGCTGATTCAATCGTGTATCGGTTGGAACATCACCTCCGACACGCCCATAATGACGCCGACTTGGATGCGCGTTCACCCTGAATTTGTCCTTGAACTCGGCTTAACCGGTCATCGTCAGGAATAACTACCACGCTACTTCTGTTGCAATCGTTGCGACACACTACCTGTCTTCCCTTTGTCAATCTCCAACATGTTCTGCCTGGATATCAGTAATAATAATAATAAAAATCATGAAGACTTATTGATCGGCAAATCAATAAGGGTTCAATATATATAATACTTTCGATTGCAAATACATAATACATATGTATGCTCAAAATTATAACATGTGAGTAGTTATAAATCAATAAATACAAAGAAACAAAGTTTAAAAAAATTGAACCTGTTGGGATTTGATCAGCCAACCTGTAGTCTAAGAGTCCAGGTCGCTACCACTACACCATACATACCCTACACTAACACTTGGTTAACAACGGGTTTAGTATAACTCCATAATATTTTTGTTGTCCTGCAATCAACGATTTCATTAGCGTTTTTTTTGCCGTTTCTATAAACCATTTGATACTAAATATGCATTATTTTGTTCAGTACATTCCTTAAAGGATATAAACTTACGGGTGACGGAAATATATGGTTTTACGTGCAAATGACGGTCATTTTGATCCAACGGGACGGCACGGACAAGCACGATATAGCATGGTCATCCTGACCTGTTAGTCACTATTGCGGTTACATATTCTATTTTAAAATGCTAATATCCTCCCGGTCACCTCCTTGAGAAGAGTTTAAACCTCCCTATGTACGATGAGCGTATTTGGTAAGGCCAGGCCTCGTAGAATCGTAAGTTACGATTAGGCTATAATACTTCCATGATTCATCCATCCACCAGATTGAAACTATTTGGCTGCTGACCTGGTAGTTTGGGCAAAGGACGCTTCCCACATTAAGGTATATTGTTGCAAAATTTGGTAGAGATCGGATGACTAGGTTAGTCGTTATTTGATTTAAACTCAGAACATTTGAGTGGGCGCCATTAATTTTTTGTTATGAAGGCGGCGATATACAACATGACACTGAGTTGTCCCTTGCTTGTTCTATCTCTGTACCAAAGGTGGTACGATTTGGTTTCGTTGTGTTTGAATTGATAGGGGGGGGGGGAGCGATTTGCACACATACACGGCCACCATCTTCAAACTATTGGGCTGATGACCTTGTAGTTTGGTCAAAAGACGCTTCCCACATCAAGGAATGTTGTTGCAAAATTTGGCAGAGATCAGATTGGTCGTAATTTGATTTAAGCTTTGAACATTTGGGTGGCCGCCATTACGTTTCCGACAAGATAGTGGCGATATAAAACAAGACACTGAGGTGCCCTTTGCTAGTGCTACCTCTGTACCAAATTTCTTTCAATTCGGTTTCACCGTGTTTGAATTGATAGATGGGAACAGACATATCAAATCACACACTCACACACACACACACACACACACACACACACACACACACACACACACACACACAGACAGGCAATGTTTTGGCCCTGTGTAGATCTCATAAGTCTACTTTCATTTTTTGAAAAAATCGAAAGTAGGCTAAAAATGAAGGGAAAAGGCAACAGTTAAATATTTTTTTAAACCAAATATCAATCTCATGAATAAACGTAAAAAAGAAAGCATTTAGAACTATCTGCCGAGTATGAAGGAAAAGCAAATGTCACGTTCAGTGGTTTGGATTCCACGTAAACAAGGACGTCCAGTGGCATGTGATCACAAAATTAAAGCTCGTAAAATGAAGAGCTTCCTTCCTTTATTTACTTCTTTCTTTCTTTCTTTCTTTCTTTCTTTCTTTCTTTCTTCCTTCAAGGAAAAGCGTCCAGGAAGACGTGGTTGAAATCTTTCGTTGGGGAAGGTGCAACAACTTACCCATGCACAGTGAGTGAGTTAGGGAGTGGGTGAGTGTGAGAGTGAGAGTTAGATTGATTGATTGATTGATTGATTTTATTTTCACGGTTACACTTAGAGCTTAAGAGCTCCTTTACAGTAGCGCCCTACATAAAATAAGATTAGGGCTTATACAAATAAGACATTTCACTTACATTCACAATATAAATAATAATAGTCTAACAATAGTAACAAAAAGACAGTAATAATACAACAATAATAATAATAATAATAATAATAATATTAATAATGATAATGGAAAGATTATTTACAAAAGAGAGCATACAGACACAGTATCAGCCCGAAAAGCAAACATCATATGCTGTACAAGAAAAGCTATTAAATTAGACAGGTTGTCAGCTACTGTCCTGATGTTATAATTGAACTTTAAAAAAGAGTATTTTAACATAATGCAGTAATCAAATGTGAGAGGTATACTGCTCCAAGAAGCAGGATGAAAGATGTCTCTTGAAAGCTGCCGTGCTTGCAATGTTGACGAACTTATATAAATCGAAGGTGTTGAAGAGGCGTGAGGCGGTGCAAACAAAAGATTTATTGAACTTCATGGTTCGGTGTATAGGAATCTGGAGTGTTAATTTTGTGTATCTATTTTCTCGATCGATTATGAACAGAATGCATTGGTGTAAAGGCATTGTAGAGATATAACGGGGTCTTGGTATGTAATATTTTATGTGTCAGAATGGCAACTGATAGCTGCCTGCGCTCGTGGAGTTTCAGCCATTTCAGCTGCACGTAGTAAGGTATGATATGTTCATCTCGCCTTACATCCAGAATGTACCGAACACATGCAATCTGGACTCTTTGTAATTTGATGTCCTGTGTTTCTGGTAAATCATTGTATACAGCAGAGCCATAATCAATGATTGGAAAAATGAGAGTTTGGACGAAGAGCTTACGTATGTTAGGAGGGGTGTAAGAAACAGTTCTTTTCAGGAGATGCATAGTTGATACAACCTTCCTTACCACAATAGACGTATGCTCTGCCCACGACAGTGTTCTATCAAATATCACTCCGAGATTATTGACAGTGTTGCTATATTTAATATTATTATCTAGTATCTTGATGGGTGGTAGTGAATTAAAATCTACTGAATTTAGAAGTTTTGTATATCCAATGGATATAAGTTGTGTTTTAGATATGTTCAAGTTAAGATTATGATTTAGGGCCCATTCACAAAGCCTGTCAATGTCTTCATTAAACAGATTTATGGAGTGAGTGTGAGAGTTAGAGTGAGTGAGTGAGTGAGTGAGTGTGAGAGTGTGAGGGTGAGAGTTTGAGTGAGAGTGAGTGAAGGGAGTGAGTGAGTGTGAGAGTGAGAGTTAGAGTGAGAGTGTGTGAAGGGAGTGAGTGAGTGTGAGAGTGAGAGTTAGAGTGAGAGTGTGTGAAGGGAGTGAGTGAGTGTGAGAGTGAGAGTTAGAGTGAGAGTGTGTGAAGGGAGTGAGTGAGTGTGACAGTGAGAGTTAGAGTGAGAGTGTGTGAAGGGAGTGAGTGAGTGTGAGAGTGAGAGTTAGAGTGAGAGTGTGCGAAGGGAGTGAGTGAGTGTGAGAGTGAGAGTTAGAGTGAGAGTGTGTGAAGGGAGTGAGTGAGTGTGAGAGTGAGAGTTAGAGTGAGAGTGTGTGAAGGGAGTGAGTGAGTGTGAGACTGAGAGTTAGAGTGAGAGTGTGTGAAGGGAGTGAGTGAGTGTGAGAGTGAGAGTTAGAGTGAGAGTGTGTGAAGGGAGTGAGTGAGTGTGAGAGTGAGAGCTAGAGTGAGAGTGTGTGAAGGGAGTGAGTGAGTGTGAGAGTGAGAGTTAGAGTGAGAGTGAGTGAAGGGAGTGAGTGAGTGTGAGAGTGAGAGTTAGAGTGAGAGTGTATGAAGGGAGTGAGTGAGTGTGAGAGTTAGAGTGAGAGTGTGTGAAGGGAGTGAGTGAGTGTGAGACTGAGAGTTAGAGTGAGAGTGTGTGAAGGGAGTGAGTGTGAGAGAGAGAGTATAAAATTAATTCATGTAATTTTTCCTATGTTAGTAGATGTGAGTAGATAACTGTTGTTCCCCTCCCAATTTCATTGGGCACATTAACGTGTTGACCGACTGAAAAGCAATTTTTTACTAGAATTGAAAAGCATTGTATGTGTTTTGGTAGAGCTGGTGGGAGATTCTTGTTTGGGCAAAACAGATAAGTTACAAAGTCACCACCGATGTTAGATTATACAGTAACCTTAAATAAATGAACGGTGATGACATTGGGAGTGGGGGTAGATGACAGGCGAGTGGGTTTGGATGTGAGGATGAGTGTAATGTCTTTGTAGTTGAGAAATATGTTGGGACTTTGAGTTCTCGAGCAGTTTTGGTGTGCGTGTGCAAATCAGCCATGAGAATGAAATGTGGCTGCCACATGGGCAGTGGGATGCTGAGGTGGCATGGCCCTATCTAGCCTAAATGGCGGCTATATTAATGATTCGAGAGCAAAAATACTGTATAAGATGCAGGTGAAACTTTCCGGCAAGTGGGAGGTTAGAGCAGATGAATGCACTCTATGGGGGAGCGAGGATAGTAGGTGACAGCCGTGCCACCGCACTCGATGAAAATAAGGCGGTCTGCTCGTAAGTGGGCATAACGAGGAAGGTCAGCGTGCTGGAGGGATTGGAGGAACGTATAATTTAGCATTAGCAGTGCTACTGCCACGTGGTGTGTTGTAGGAGAGGTTTGCTTCAATGGAATGAGCAAACGTCGTGATGCAGGTAAGGGGTCTTGTAATTCATGGTTCGTACCGCCATGATATTCAGACATGGGTGATTCGTCAAAAGGGCAGGAAGGAGAAGTGAGCGAGAGGTCTGGCGTGTGTGTGAGAGAGAAGTGTACATTAAATATCTCTTGAGGCGTCATAGGCCTAAGTTATGTGACTAGCTGTGTGGCTCAGCGGTAACGTTCTCGCTTGCTGGGCCCAAGGTTGCACGTTCATATCCTGGCGCAATCAGCTGGCATTTGAGGGTCCGCAAATGCGAGGGAGCCGTGTCAGTAGATTTACTGGCACGTTCAAGATCCCCTTCGGGGAAACATTCCGGCACCCCGGCGTCTCTAAAAGCCAAAGTAGTTAAAAGGGAAGTAAAACCAACAACATTACTATTACCTAAGTTTTCTAGTTGTTGTGAGATTTGAAGCCATTTTTTAGTGTTGCCTATGTAAACAAAAGTTTGGTGCTTTTCAGTCGGTCAACACGAATGTACCCAAATAGAGCAGGGTTATTCCCTAATCCTGAAATAAATTACATGAGATTAATAAATACACTAGGATGACCAGTTTCGATCGTCATGCGATCATCATCAGATCCATTACACTTAGGCTATAGCATCTATGTTTGAGAATACAGGTGAAAAATATTTACAATATTGAACCCTTAATATGATTGCCACATATTAATGTTTCATATTTCTGGTCTGTGTGAGGACGAAAGATGACATTTGAAGGAGGCTTGCTAGTATGTTGAAAATTTAGAAGCTACCTGGCAATAAGAAGGGAGCCTGACATCCTGTTCAAACAATGGGCCGGGGAGAGTTTGGAATGCAACCCGGACTGAAGAAAGGGACAACCCGTTAGCTGGAGTTCAAGAACCTAGTTGGCGCGTTGGACAATGAGTCGCACCTAAGCGTCTGTTCCTTGTAAGACAAGGGAAAATACGTGGGCGGGGTCCGCATTTTACCGCGAGTTCAGAAACAGCACCCAACCAATACGAAATGAGGACGCGAGGCCTTTCGCGCTATTTCGAAGATACGGCGTCCGATGAAATTAAGGAAGGAAATTGATTACGGTTAATTGCTCGATCAAAATAAAACCCGCATGCCATAGGTGTTCGATTCACGTCAAGACAAGCTCCCTGATATGTGTTGTGTGTATGTAGGTAGGACTACTGGTTGAATAATTAGATATTTTATTCAGTCCCGCCCCCACTTTTCGGACTAAAATGTATAAATACTGAGTGGAGTGTTCACTGAAGGAGAGTATTATTTCATTCGTTGACAGATTGCGAAGGCTGACTACGCTCGTTATACGTTACTATTTTGGGAAGTGACAATACTTAAACTTTCATAAAATCATTGCTCTTAGGAGATGAAATTCTACCGCATCTCAAGTGTATAAATTAATGTGTTCTGCGTGTGAAACGTTCTAGATAGCTTTTTGGCTATAAGTGAGGGACAGTCATCGCTAAATATTGCTATCAGGACTTGTGGGTGGATACAGCAATCCACGCAAGCAATCTATTAGGGATATTGTGTGAGGCACTATTTTAAAACGAACTGACATTCTATTTTGAAGCAGCCAGCCAGAAATGGAGACCGTGGTATCAGCAGCTGAAGGAAGAATGGTGCTAATGAAATCGAACATGGGAATGATTGGGTGATAAGCGCACATGGTTGGGGTCTTGCCCAGGAAACGTCAACGATGGAGGACTCTAAAAAGGATGAGTACAGAATGATTTATTTCATTATGTAGCCTAGTTTTGGTAATCGGGAAATCCTTGTATGTTGTATAGTTGTGATGTTTTCTTTTGTGTGATTAGAGTGTTTTGCTGACCGACCACTATTTTAATTTGTGAAGAGCATCGTGGTCATTCTTTTGTATTTCATTAAAATTAGTGCGGGACAGTGGATTAAATTGTACTCGTGTGCACTGAGTGTGTTTTAGAGAGATACAGCAAATGAGCGGACTGTATCGCTGATGATAAGTGAAGCTTTGGTTAGGTAACGCAATTATAGTGTAGGGGGGAAATGTGATAATTTTGTGGGAGAAACTTCGGATTACCCAGGCTGTAAATTTTATGCGATATTGCATATTTTCTTAGCGAGAAGCATTCAGCTTCTCTGGTAATCATTCTTTTGTAGTTGAGCACTTAGTAACTTCTTGTGTGTTGGAGCACTATATATTCTTTTTTTAGGTTTATCTGTGATCTGGAGCAAAATGAGGGTGATGGTGTGTTGCACCAAAGCATGGGTCTATTATTATTATTATCCTGCGCGGGGTCTGGCCGAGGTCAGTTACCTGTCAGCTGCATGGCGTCGAAGACAGGACTCATATGGATGATGTCACTGTTAAGTATTCTACAGATGCCAAATTGCATGGTGCAGTTTTGAGGACAGATCTACGAGTTTATATGTGTTTTATTCCAGAGTGTGATTGTTAATTCTTTTCTTCGGATCCCTAGCGTGTGGCTGAGAGACAATGTGAGACCTGCCTGGTGTTGACACAATGACGAGAGCTGGATATTCCAGACTGCAAGGCTCAGATCTCAGATAAGGACAGAGGGGCCATTAGGGCCGAGGTGCGTGCTCCCGTGATAACGATCAGTTAAAAGCCTGGATGATTGGAAGCGAATTAGATTAATTTTGATGCAAGTTCTTCACATCAGAAATGCAGTTCGTGAGTATGCTGATTTGTATTTTGTTGTCATGTTGGCTACTGTCTCGTAATTATTGTAAATATTTTATCGCATTTTTTTAATGCGCCCCTGTAACTTTGGTGTGTTCGGGAAACGATTGGTTTATCCATGAGTTAGTTACGGATGACCACGATTGTATTTTCAGCCTGTTTCTGTAAGACCTTTTTAGGCAGCTTGATTTTGTGTGCTTTTGGCACTGATATAAATACTTCTCGCGGAAGTAATGTGTATTTTTAGTAAAGGGTAGTGTGGTCGATTGTCATGTCATTTTGTGTTAGCCATTAAGTGTGGATCCCGATGCCAAGGCGTGGTGAAAAATGTTCATGGATATGCGTCCTGCGATCTGGTTCTATGGAAGCATATCTCATGGAAACATGTACTCATTCTAACTGTAGTCTTGCCAGTAACAACCGTCAAACACAATACACGCAACAATAAGAGGAGTAAAGACGAGATCCATGATTTGGTTTATTTGCTGCTGTAATGTTGATTCAGAGTAACTTATTATTTGATTGTTTGATGTTGAGTTGATAAATATGGGTGTCATAAGGGAATTTTGTGTTATTGTTGTGTCATTCTTATCGGGATATTAAAATATTTGTTTTCTTTGAAGTTGAGTCATCTTTGATAATTATATTCTCCTTGTGTCACCTTGAAATTATGGAAGCAAAGTACAAAATATCCAACTTCACGACGATGAACTGTACACCCCCGAATAAAGTCTCGTGTACGCTTCCTCAAGGGGACATAGGAAGAATGGCGCAATCCAACGATGGGGCTATTTCGTGTTAGGTTGGTTGGCATTTGTGAGAAACGTGGTATTAGAAATTTGGTATACAAGTTTTGCCACTGTTTCAGGGTTTGTTAAATTCAGTTAATAGGCGAAGTTTTTCCGCCAGATGTGAGAAATAAAGTAGAATCTTGGAGTTTGTCAGTAAATATTAAATACGGGACACATTACTTGATTTGATATTGATGATTTTGAGATAATGTGAATATCCGGGCGTCCAACTATAAATTAATTAGAAATGTGTAGTGATGACAAAATCAAAAATTTAGTAGGAGGGTGTTAACCCTGGAAAGATTAATTATATTTGATAATTAAGTCTTGGTGGTAACGTAAAGCCAATTAAACTAGGGAAAATTTTAATAACCGATCTTAAGGGTTGACACTAAGTAAATTAAAGTAAGGATATACTCAAGGATGATTGCATTGCGGGAGGTTGAAATGAAGTAAATGAATTGAGTATGATTAAAATATTTAAATGCATTGTTGTGTGTGTGCGTGACGGAAGTTGATGTTTCTATGTGCATGGCCCCTATATTCTCAAGTGAATTTATTTGTTGTCATGGGGACAGTCGATGAAATCAGGCAGATTGTGGAGCTTGCCACGGCAAGGAACATTGAAAATTTAGAGAAAATGAGAGCTGAACTGAAAGAACAGAGTAGGGTACAAGTTGAGGAAATAAACAATCGTATGTCGCAGCAATCCGCGGAAACAAACAATCGAATTTAACAACAGTCCGAGGAAATAGATATGCGTATCGCGGAACAGTCGGTTATCCAAAGCGAGAAAAACCAGGAGCAATTTAGTCAGCTGTCGGATAGGATCAAACAAAATACTCAGGAGCAGATGGACCAGTTAGCCAGTGAAGCAAGCAAAAACAACGACAAACAACTAGGTCGTATGAAAGAGATGGAGGAGAGCTTCGACAGAAAACTTGGAAATCTTGATGAGACCGTAAACGCTAAGCAGAAACAAATTGAACAGGCATGTAGCTATAATTCGGATGAAATGAAAGAAGCGCACGAAAAATTGAAAGAACGGTTTGATAAGGTGGAAGCGAACACTCAGGGTATGCAGCAACAGATCGATGCAGTAGACAATAACTTGCTAGGCATAGTTAAAGAGATGGAGCGGGCCAAAATGAAAGCGACGGAGCGTTTGAAAGGGATAGAGAAAGAGCAAGGCGAATTAAAGGCGTCCTTTGATGCAAATAATAGTCAAATGGAAATACGGCTAGATAGGATGGAAATAAATCAGGAGGAAAACGCAGAGAAACTTGAGGTGAAATTCGAAGGATTGAAGATTAAAATACGCAAAGATTTGAGCCAAGAAAGGGAAAATAGTAAAGAAGAACGCCCATCCATAATAAAGAAATTAGGAGATAATTTCGACAGGTTGCAACTATTAGAAAAAAATGTGCATTCGAAACTGCAGGAACAGGATGATAAATTGGTTAAAGCAGAACTCAAGTCACAAGAGCTGGACACGTTGTTGACATCCGTGAAAGACAGAGAGGGCTTGGAGAACAATAATAGCTTGGAGAACGTAAATAGCTTGGGGGCGAGTAACGGAACGGAAAGAGGGCTGAGTAATGAGCAGAGCCCACTGACCGGTTGCAACACAAGAGTATTTGAGAAGTTTAGAGGCCAGACGTCGACCCCAGAGCAAACCGCATTACCCACACAAATTATACAAGTGATCAGGGGCAATGAGTACAAACCAAATCGATACACAGATGGAACAGGGACCACGCCTAAACAATTCTTGCGGGAACTAGACGATTTTTTTCAGACCAGGGGGTACCGGAAAGTAAGAAATTACGAATGGTAGAGAAGTTTTTGAGTGGGAGAAGCTTAATTTGGTATCAGAGCTTCAAATATACTTTTGGCAGCATGCAGGACTTTAGGGATGCATTCTTCTGCAACAAAGTCTAAGAATGGACTTGTACGCTCGCAAGTATCATTCTACCCACCCAACGAGATTTGCCGATTTCTTTACCCAACAGCTATTAAAACTGAAAGATTTAAATGACCCACAGTCCGAAAAAGACACGGTAATGACAATAGGAAAACAGCTTCCCATGAACGTGCAGCAGTTTCTGGTAACGGCAAATATAACTACAGCAGTCGGAGCGGAAGAGATGCTAAGGAACCTAGATGAGACAAGCCTACAGCTACCGCGTCGGGGCGCGAGACACAGCGAGCAAGTAAACACTGCAGAGGTCGTGAGTGAGAGCGCTAAGAATAACACTAGCACGAGGTCACAAGCAACAAACACTGGAACAGATCAGCGCTGGCAAGAAAATAATAACGGACAGTACGGGAGGTACGAAAACATAGGAAATTACAGGAACAACAGAAATAATTACAGACCGTACCAAAGAGGATATCAGGAAGGCGGAAATGATAGAAGGCAGGAATTTCCGTACTGAAGGAATGGTGACACGAGAAATGACCGTCAGTGGCGTAACGACAGACAGCAGACAAGGGGGTACCAAAGAGGGCACCACAACAACTGGAACGAGAGATATCACGAATCACAGAGGTACCTGCAGGAGTTACATGCTACGGAGAATAATGAACCAGATAGTTGGGAAAGAGCCATGAAAAACCACCAGAACCCGGACACATTCGAGGATCAGGGAGCTGAAAGTTTAGAAAGGCAGCAGGAAACACGAAGGAAGGAAGGAAGCTTGTAGTTTAACGTGACCGTTAAAAAGGAAACACGCAACCAGGGGGCGATACCGAGGAACTCTCGGGATTAAAAAAAACAATAATTTCAGTTAAAGGAGATAGTCTCGCAAAACAGCATGGGGCTGATGACCGTGATGGTAGAATTGTTGCACACATAGCAGAGTGGGTTGCAAGACCGGAAGATTGCCTGGAGGAGGTGACTAAGCCACAGACAAATAACATCAAGAAACTACCAGTAATTTACGCACGGATTGGGGGATTGAATGTAAGATGCCTTTTGGATACCGGGGCGCAAGTAAGTCTTATATCAGAGACATTGTTGAAGGAACTGGCACGTAGTCAACATGTACCATTGATTCCTGTACCACAGTTGAAAGTAAGGGGCGTAATTCCCGAGCGATCTATAGTATGCAAGCACCAAGCGTACATAGAACTGGATATTTTAGGCCACACCTTCGCACAGACTTGCATTGTTATGGCAAGAATGAATTTTAATGTCATATTAGGGGCAAACTTTATTTATGATTACCAAGCAATTATTGACCTGCACAACAATATGGTAAGCTTTCGGCAGATTGAAGGAATAAGGGAAGTTGCCTTACACATGGACGACGGACCTAATGATCAGGAAGTAGACACCTGGATGCTGGAAACAATTAACGAGGAAACCATTGAGGAACTATGTGATGAAGCGGAGGACGAGTGTGACATTGCTGTCGTGGAACTTGGAGAGCAGGACTACTCACAGGAAATATGGACCTTATTAGCGAATGAAGAAAAGGACGGATCCGAATTTGAATGTCTACTACAGGAGCGGCTTCGAGAAGTAAATTTGGGGGAAGCAGATAAGAAGAAATTAGAAAATATTTTACGCAAACACAAATAAGTTTTCGATATTGTCCCAGGGAAGATTTTAAACTTCACTTATGCCATACAAGTGGATAATTGGGCCCCATTTAAGAGTAAATTATATCCGATACCAGAGAAGCACTACTCTGAAGTCAAGAATATCATAGACGGAATGCTAACGTCTGGCGTAATAAAGAAATCACCGACACCATATCTCAACGCAATATTGGCTGTTGTAAAACCAAATGGATCGATCAGGCTGTGTCTCGATGCACGAAATTTGAACTTCAAGGTCATACCTGAGTATGACAAAGCGCCGTTAATCCGTGATGTACTGAAGGGATTCAAAGGAAAGCATATATATTCTTCTGTCGATCTCACTAGTTCGTTCCACCATATTTAACTAGAGGAAAAGTCTAAGCTACTGACAGGATTTCTCTTCGATAACCAGACTTTCATTTGGAATAGTCTCCCTTGGCATTAAAACAGCTGGATCTGCACTTATCAGAGCTTTGGAGAGGAATTTAACGGATGAGGTCAATAGCATGACAGTAAGATATATCGATGATATTCTACTGGCATCCGAAGGTATTAATGAACACATGTGTAACCTGTACAAACTGTTGGAAAATTTAAGGACCACAAATTTTAAAATAAATTTGAAGAAATCTCACTTCTTCAAGAATGAAATTCTATACCTGGGGCACATCATTGATCGAGAAGGCGTGCGGCCAAATCCAGCGAAATTCGAGGCGATAAAGAAATTTCCAACTCCCACTAGGGTGAAACATGTAAGAGCTTTTCTTGGAGTGACTGGTTTCTTCAAAGAAAACTGTCCTGGATATACGGAGACTGTAGCTCCAATGCAGGAAATGCTAAAGAAAGCTAACAGATGGAAATGGGACGACGCCTAGGAACAGTCATTTCAAGCAACTAAGGAACTTTTGGCCAACTGCATTAAATTGGGTTATCCAGACTTTGAAAAGAAATTTATCATACAAGCAGATGCTTCCTTTATTGGAGTAGGAGCAATGCTCTACCAAGAAAATTCTAATAATTCACAGGACCGATCATATTTGGCATTTGTAAGCCGAAAACTGCGCAAGCACGAGAAAAATTATACCGTGACTGAACTGGAACTGCTAGCGATACTTCACGCATTACAAAAATGGCGGATGATCGTGTTCGGTTATCAAATTGTGGTGAGGACAGACCACAAGGCATTGACGTTTATGTTCGAAACGGCAATGATGAGTGAGAGAGTCACGCGTTGGTCACTATACATTCAACAATTCAACATAGAAATAGAACACTGCCCTGGAAAAATGAACGTGATACCTGATGCCCTAAGCAGATATCCAGACCCGGAGGACGAGATAACAGTAGATGTCCGACACATTGAGTTGACCACCAAGGACAGGGAATTCCTAGATGAACTGAAAAACATAGCTCAGGAACAGGAAAAGGAACCGTGGATGATGATGATGAGGAAATATTTCAGAAGAGAACTACAGCCCGGAACACCGGCATATCAAGAAGCAAGGTCAAAAGAAGCCAAGTATAACCTTATAAACGGAGTGCTGCATACATTTATAGACGAAGACCACACCAAGTATAGGATATTAGTACCAGCAATACTGCAGAGAGGACTGACATGGCATGTACACAACAGTTTAGGCCATGTCGGTACAGACAAGGTTGAAGCGACGATCGGTGAATCTTTCACTTGGCGTAGGATGAGGACGGTGATCTGTGACGTCATAAAAACCTGCGACGCATGCCAGCGAACTAAGCCAAACAACTACTTAATGAGGCAGATCCCAAAGCCTTTACTACCTGAGAAACCTTGTGAGCTAGTGGCTGTGGACACGTTTGGGTCGATTCCTAAGGGAAGGCGAGGATGTAAACACGTACTTGTATGCATTGATGTGTTTTCGAAGTTTGTTGTTCAATGTCCTATTCAGAAGACAACTTCAAAACAAGTGCTCAGCAGAATAAAGCATAAGGTGATACCAATGCTAGGTAAACCTGAATTCTTACTCTCTGATCACGGCAGCTACTTCACAAGCGCCGAATTTAAAAGGGGAATCGCCGATCTGGGAATCAAACACATACTATCTTCTATAAGACACCCAAGGTCAAATCCAGCCGAGAGAGCGATCAGGGATATTTTAAAATTTTACCGCATTTTCATTCCAAACGCACACTACAAATGGGTAGAGAGAGTGGGTGATGTTGAGACGTGTATGAACTCTACCAAGCATGAATCAACTGGTCAGATACCATTGGTACTACACCACAACAGACTTCCGGTGAGATCATGGGACAATGTTCTCAACTGTCCCAGAGATCCAATGCTAGCATCTGACATCAGAATCAGAAACACTGTGGAGTATATGAAAAGCCAAGCAGACAGACGTCTGAGGAGGATGAGAGGAAAGAAGTTCCACCGGGAATTGGTCGTAGGGGAATTGGTCTTAGTGAAAAGCAAGCAAGCAAAATACTGACCAAGTTCAGCCAGCGATATATTGGACCGTTCCGCATTGTCAGAAATCTGGGCAACAATGCATACAGGATTCAGGAAATCAGCACGGGAACGATGTCAGTCTTTAACATTGAAAACCTTAAGGTGTATCTAAGGACGGAGCCGTTTGAGAACGAAGAAGACGTCGCCGAGGCAGATGTGGTACATTTCCAAGAAACCACAACATACGGCACGGGGAGATTGGAGCAAGCAGCTGGAGGAAGAAACGAGTAATGGTTTGTTTACAAACAGTGCAGTCAGCCGAGGTCAGACTCGCTTAGACAGAGAGCGGAGATGAATGGGAACAAGGCAGGTAGCGAGCAGACAGCAGGCGGTGTCGAAGTGAGAAAGAAATGGAGAAACTCATTAGCAATGAGAGGAGGACACCACACAGCCAGAATGAAATTTGAAAATTTTGAGTACTAGACCGTATGAAGGCACAGAAAAAAAAATCGAATCCATGTATCGATTCGATTTTTCCTAAGAAAAGGACGAATGAACCCTTAATATGATTGCCACATATTAATGTTTCATATTTCTGGTCTGTGTGAGGACGAAAGATGACATTTGAAGGAGGCTTGCTAGTATGTTGAAAATTTAGAAGCTACCTGGCAATAAGAAGGGAGCCTGACATCCTGTTCAAACAATGGGCCGGGGAGAGTTTGGAATGCAACCCGGACTGAAGAAAGGGACAACCCGTTAGCTGGAGTTCAAGAACCTAGTTGGCGCGTTGGACAATGAGTCGCACCTAAGCGTCTGTTCCTTGTAAGACAAGGGAAAATACGTGGGCGGGGTCCGCATTTTACCGCGAGTTCAGAAACAGCACCCAACCAATACGAAATGAGGACGCGAGGCCTTTCGCGCTATTTCGAAGATACGGCGTCCGATGAAATTAAGGAGGGAAATTGATTACGGTTAATTGCTCGATCAAAATAAAACCCGCATGCCATAGGTGTTCGATTCACATCAAGACAAGCTCCCTGATATGTGTTGTGTGTATGTAGGTAGGACTACTGGTTGAATAATTAGATATTTTATTCAGTCCCGCCCCCACTTTTCGGACTAAAATGTATAAATACTGAGTGGAGTGTTCACTGAAGGAGAGTATTATTTCATTCGTTGACAGATTGCGAAGGCTGACTACGCTCGTTATACGTTACTATTTTGGGAAGTGACAATACTTAAACTTTCATAAAATCATTGCTCTTAGGAGATGAAATTCTACCGCATCTCAAGTGTATAAATTAATGTGTTCTGCGTGTGAAACGTTCTAGATAGCTTTTTGGCTATAAGTGAGGGACAGTCATCGCTAAATATTGCTATCAGGACTTGTGGGTGGATACAGCAATCCACGCAAGCAATCTATTAGGGATATTGTGTGAGGCACTATTTTAAAACGAACTGACATTCTATTTTGAAGCAGCCAGCCAGAAATGGAGACCGTGGTATCAGCAGCTGAAGGAAGAATGGTGCTAATGAAATCGAACATGGGAATGATTGGGTGATAAGCGCACATGGTTGGGGTCTTGCCCAGGAAACGTCAACGATGGAGGACTCTAAAAAGGATGAGTACAGAATGATTTATTTCATTATGTAGCCTAGTTTTGGTAATCGGGAAATCCTTGTATGTTGTATAGTTGTGATGTTTTCTTTTGTGTGATTAGAGTGTTTTGCTGACCGACCACTATTTTAATTTGTGAAGAGCATCGTGGTCATTCTTTTGTATTTCATTAAAATTAGTGCGGGACAGTGGATTAAATTGTACTCGTGTGCACTGAGTGTGTTTTAGAGAGATACAGCAAATGAGCGGACTGTATCTTTGATGATAAGTGAAGCTTTGGTTAGGTAACGCAATTATAGTGTAGGGGGAAAATGTGATAATTTTGTGGGAGAAACTTCGGATTACCCAGGCTGTAAATTTTATGCGATATTGCATATTTTCTTAGCGAGAAGCATTCAGCTTCTCTGGTAATCATTCTTTTGTAGTTGAGCACTTAGTAACTTCTTGTGTGTTGGAGCACAATATATATTGTTTTTTTTTAGGTTTATCTATGATCTGGAGCAAAATGAGGGTGATGGTGTGTTGTACCAAGGCATGGGTCTATTATTATTATTATCCTGCGCGGGGTCTGGCCGAGGTCAGTTACCTGTCAGCTGCATGGCGTCGAAGACAGGACTCATATGGATGATGTCACTGTTAAGTATTCTACAGATGCCAAATTGCATGGTGCAGTTTTGAGGACAGATCTACGAGTTGATATGTGTTTTATTCCAGAGTGTTAATTCTTTTCTTCGGATCTCTAGCGTGTGGCTGAGAGACAATGTGAGACCTGCCTGGTGTTGACACAATGACGAGAGCTGGATATTCCAGACTGCAAGGCTCAGATCTCAGATAAGGACAGAGGGGCCATTAGGACCGAGGTGCGTGCTCCCGTGATAACGATCAGTTAAAAGCCTGGACGATTGGTAGCGAATTAGATTAATTTTGATGCAAGTTCTTCACATCAGAAATGCAGTTCGTGATTATGCTGATTTGTATTTTGTTGTCATGTTGGCTACTGTCTCGTAATTATTGTAAATATTTTATCGCATTTTTTTAATGCGCCCCTGTAACTTTGGTGTGTTCGGGAAACGATTGGTTTATCCATGAGTTAGTTACGGATGACCACGATTGTATTTTCAGCCTGTTTCTGTAAGACCTTTTTAGGCAGCTTGATTTTGTGTGCTTTTGGCACTGATATAAATACTTCTCGCGGAAGTAATGTGTATTTTTAGTAAAGGGTAGTGTGGTCGATTGTCATGTCATTTTGTGATAGCCATTAAGTGTGGATCCCGATGCCTAGGCGTGGTGAAAAATGTTCATGGATATGCGTCCTGCGATCTGGTTCTATGGAAGCATATCTCATGGAAACATGTACTCATTCTAACTGTAGTCTTGCCAGTAACAACCGTCAAACACAATACACGCAACAATAAGAGGAGTAAAGACGAGATCCATGATTTGGTTTATTTGCTGCTGTAATGTTGATTCAGAGTAACTTATTATTTGATTGTTTGATGTTGAGTTGATAAATATGGGTGTCATAAGGGAATTTTGTGTTATTGTTGTGTCATTCTTATCGGGATATTAAAATATTTGTTTTCTTTGAAGTTGAGTCATCTTTGATAATTATATTCTCCTTGTGTCACCTTGAAATTATGGAAGCAAAGTACAAAATATCCAACTTCACGACGATGAACTGTACACCCCCGAATAAAGTCTCGTGTACGCTTCCTCAAGGGGAATGATTCGAGAGCAAAAATACTGTATAAGATGCAGGTGAAACTTTCCGGCAAGTGGGAGGTTAGAGCAGATGAATGCAGTCTATGGGGGAGCGAGGATAGTAGGTGACAGCCGTGCCACCGCACTCGATGAAAATAAGGCGGTCTGCTCGTAAGAGGGCATAACGAGGAAGGTCAGCATGCTGGAGGGATTGGAGGAACGTATAATTTTGCATTAGCAGTGCTACTGCCACGTGGTGTGTTGTAGGAGAGGTTTGCTTCAATGGAATGAGCAAACGTCGTGATGCAGGTAAGGGGTCCTGTTATTCATGGTTCGTACCGCCATGATATTCAGACATGGGTGATTCGTCAAAAGGGCAGGAAGGAGAAGTGAGCGAGAGGTCTGGCGTGTATGTGAGAGAGAAGTGTACATTAAATATCTCTTGAGGCGTCATAGGCCTAAGTTATGTGACTAGCTGTGTGGCTCAGCGGTAACGTTCCCGTTGCTGGGTCCAAGGTTGCACGTTCATATCCTGGCGCAATCAGCTGGCATTTGGGGTCCGCAAATGCGAGGGAGCCGTGTCAGTCGATTTACTGGTACGTTCAAGATCCCCTTCGGGGAAACATTCCGGCACCCCGGCGTCTCTAAAAGCCAAAGTAGTTAAAAGGGAAGTAAAACCAACAACATTACTATTACCTAAGTTTTCTAGTTGTTGTGAGATTTGAAGCCATTTTTTAGTGTTGCCTATGTAAACAAAAGTTTGGTGCTTTTCAGTCGGTCAACACGAATGTACCCAAATAGAGCAGGGTTATTCCCTAATCCTGAAATAAATTACATGAGATTAATAAATACACTAGGATGACCAGTTCCGATCGTCATGCGATCATCATCAGATCCATTACACTTAGGCTATAGCATCTATGTTTGAGAATACAGGTGAAAAATATTTACAATATGTACAGTTATTTAGTTGCAGTGTTGGTAATGCAACTGTCAGTGTATGCTAAATGTGGTATATCAAATGTTAGGTGAAATTCTAAAATGAGGATAAAAATCCGGAAATTGTCTGTTCGGGGTGATTATATGGTTATACAAAATCAACTATGTTTATACTGTAATAATACAGGCTGATACTTATCCGGTAAATGTTATTTGGATCAGGGTACTATGTACTTTTTTCTGCAATAAAACTAGGCCGTTATGCGCGGCAGTATTAAAGGTGCCGCGACGTCTTCAATAGATCGTGTACCGCTTAGTTTAATTGGCTTTTTATTCCACGCGTGGCGAAGATAGTTCCACGGTCTTTAATAGTTGTAGGTCTTCCTGTATTCAATAACATACATTCTTATCTAGACTTGGCCACGTCACACAAATAAACATGGCACTGACCTCAGAACGAACATAGTAACAAAAGGGGGAGAAAGGGAAAACCAGTCTCGTCCAGTAAACACCCGGGTTAGTCGACTATAACTGGTACCAGAGTGAACACGAAACTGCTTGAAGTCCCAGTTAGGAAGACAACCGGATAAGTATCAGCCTGTATTATTACAGTATAACCATAGTTGATTTTGTATAACCATATAATCACCCCGAACAGACAAATTCCGGATTTTTATCACCATTTTAGATGTCACCTAACATTAGATATACCACATTTAGCATACACTGACATTTGCATTACCTACACTGCAACTAAATAATTGTACATATTGTATATATTTTTCACCTGTATTCTCAAACATAGATGCTATAGCGTAATAGATCTGATGATGATCGCTTGACGATCGAAACTGGTCATCCTAGTGTATTTATTAATCTCATGTAATTTATTTCAGGATTAGGGCATAACCCAGCTCTATTTGGGTACATTCGTGTTGACCGACTGAAAAGCACCAAACGTTTGTTTAGTTAGGCACAACTGAAAAATGGCTTCAAATCTCACAATGTTCACAGCCAGTCAGGCAAATCGTGAAGCCAAGAGGTTCAAAACACTCAGACTTAAACCCATGAATATACACAAGTCAATTTGGTTCAACAAAAAATGTATAGAACTAAATCTCACCCCTAAATACGTACCAATTAAAACCGTACCGACGACACCAGCCTCATTCATTTCAACTAAACAAGCCAAAGCACTTTAGATAAAAAAACGAACTAAGATTTGCATGCATAAGAAAGCAAAAAATCAACCAACAACTATACGATATTCAATTGCGACTAAGTAACTTCTGGCACGCATCCCAATGGGACAGTTTTACCGAGCATCTACATGACACCATCATAATCAGAGCAACGAAGAAACACGAAACGCTAGAATATAAACTAAGAAAACTAGGAGGAACACAGAATAATCAATCTAATGAACAACACACGAAAAACAATGAATTCAATTTCCACAGCAGAGTAAACAACAGAACAAACGTAACTTTTTCTCAAGATGAAATGAATATGTTAGTCAAAGGTTTGAAATCAATTGCACAGACAGACACACGAACCATAATAAAAAACAGTTAATCACAGATATCGAGATAGCCAGTCACAAGCTCCCAGCAGAAGACAGGGAATTAACCAAAAATCTTGCCACCAACGAAGCCAAAAAAATCCTCAAATGATAGGGCGAAAAGAATAACATTCAAAACAACAAACAACTAAAAGAAATATAGTCATTTAAACAAAAAATAAAAGAACATGACTTAATCATCACAAAAGCAGATAAGGGAAATACCACAGTAATTATGAATAAAACAGAATACATTGAAAAAACAATCAATTTCCTAAACAACAACGACATCAAGGAATTAGCAAAAGACCCCACCAACAAATTTCAAAAACAAATTAAAAGTGTATTAAAAGAAACAGAATACATATTGAACAAAGCTGAAAAATCGAAACTAATAAACATGGACCCGAAAATACCATCATTTAAAGAACAACCAAAAATTCACAAAAAGGAGTGCCCAATGAGACCAATAGTCAATTGTAGGAATGCTCCTAATTACAAAATCAGCAGAGAGTTACTGAAAATCTTAAAACACCCCCTGTCCAACGACAAAAACAACTATGTAAAGAACACAACGGAATTAGTAACAGCATTGAACACCCTACAAATGAAACCTAGCATAAGGCTTGTATCTTTCGATGTAACGAACATGTACACCAATATTCCTATTAATGATGTAATCAACACTATCGAAAATAACTTAAAATCCAATAATTCGGCAAAAGAAACTGAAGAGATTGTAAGATTACTGAGGGTCGTCCTCAGCCAAAACGTGTTTCAATTCGACAATAAAATGTACACACAAACAGAAGGCTTAGCGTTGGGATCACCACTAAGCGGACTAATCGCTGACATCTTGATTAATGCACTAGAAAATGAGTTCTTAGAAAAGACTTCAACAAAGGGAATAGTAATATGGAAAAGATACGTAGACGATGTAATTTGCATCTACGATACTGAATTAACAAGCGAAGAAACAATTCTCCAATCCATTAATAGCATACACCACTCAATCAAATTCGCTAAGGAATCCGAAACAGATCGAAAAATAAATTATCTCTACATAACTATCGAACGTAAAGACAACGAGTTTTCATATTCCATATTTCGGAAAGCCACACAAATTTCGCATGCAATCGACAATCAGTCTAATCACCCCAGTACGCATAAATTAGCGGGGTTCAATTCAATGGTGCACTGGGCTTTAAACATACCCATGTCAAAAGATAATTATAATAAGGAAATAAGAACCATTAAACTAATAGCAAAAGAAAACAATTTCCCGCCAAGCAAAATAGACCAAATTGTAGCCAAACATAAAAATTAAGATAAAATGATTCCAAAACCGGACATTAATGAGAATAAATTCTCGCGCTTCAACTATGTGAATGCGAACACATATAAAATCACAAATCTATTCAAAAACTAAGGCATAAAACTAGCATTCACAACGAATAATACGACCGGGAGGCACCTGCAAAATAGTAATCTAAATAAACAAGACCCGTATTCAAAGTCAGGGGTATACTCTATTACATGCAAAGACACTGGTTGTCAAGCTAATTACATTGGACAGAGCGGAAGACGAGTAGATACACGTTATAATGAACATAGGAATGCGATAAGATACGGAACACATTCAGCCGTATGCGAGCATATGTGTGACACGGGGCACAGCTTTTATAAAATCAAAACTGACCTAAAAATAATTCATCACGAATCGAAAGGCAGAGCTCTCGACATAAAGGGAGCAATCGAGATTCACCTAGCCAAACAAAACAATCTCAACAATCTAAATGAACATACTTTTATGGAGAGTTCACCTCTTTTCACTCTACAAAGAAACACACCCTGTCGAAAACAAGACACAACTTAGTGATACAGCCAAGCTAGATAAAAATAAGGGGGGAAAATAGCGGTGGTTATAGGTAAATGTTATTTGGATCAGGGTACTATGTACTTATTTTGCAATAAACTTAGGGCGTTATGCGCGGCAGTATTAAAGGAGCCGGGACGTCTTCAATAGGCCGTGTACCGCTTAGTTTAAATTGCTTTTTAGTCCACGCGTGGCGAAGATAGTTCCACGGTCTTTAATAGTTGTAGATCTTCCTGTATTCAATAACATACATTCCTATCTAGACTTGGCAACGTCACACAAATAAACATGGCTCTGACCTCAGAACGAACATAGTAACAAAAGAGGGAGAAAGGGAAAAACGAGTCTCGTCCAGTTAACACTCGGATTAGTCGACTATAACTGGTACCAGAGTGAACACGAAACTGCTTGAAGTCCCAGTTAGGAAGACATCCGGATAAGTATCAGCCTGTATTATTACAGTATAACCATAGTTGATTTTGTATAACCATATAATCACCCCGAACAGACAAAATTCCGGATTTTTAACACCATTTTAGAATGTCACCTAATATTAGATATACCACGTTTAGCATACACTGACAGTTGCATGACCAACACAACAACGAAATAATGGTACATATTGTATATATTTTTCACCTGTATTCTCAAACATATATGCTCTAGCCTAAGTGTAATAGATCTGATGATGATCGCTTGACGATCGAAACTGGTCATCCGAGTGTATTTATTAATCTCATGTAATTTATTTCAGGATTAGGGCATAACCCAGCTCTATTTGGGTACATTCGTGTTGACCAAGTGAAAAGCACCAAACTTTTGTTTACTTAGGCACCACTGAAAAATGGCTTCAAATCTCACAATGTTCACGGCCAGTCAGGCAAATCGTGAAGCCAAGAGTTTCAAAACACTCAGGCTTAAACTCATGAACATAGGCAAGTCAATTTGGTTCAACAAAAAATGTATAGAACTAAATCTCACCCCCAAATACGTACCAATTAAAACCGTACCGACGACCCCAGCCTCATTCATTTCAACTAAACAAGCTAAAGCACTTTGGATAAAAAACGAACTAAGATTTGCATACTTAAGAAAGCAAAAAATCAACCAACAACTATACGATATTCAATTGCGACTAAGTAACTTCTGGCACGCATCCCAATGGGACAGTTTTACCGAGCACCTACATGACACCATCAAAATCAGAGCAACGAGGAAACACGAAACGCTAGAATATAAACTAAGAAAACTAGGAGAAACACAGAATAATCAATCTAATGAACAACACACGAAAAACAATGAATTCAATTTCCACAGCAGAGTAAACAACAGAACGAACGTAACTTTTTCTCAAGATGAAATGAATATGTTAGAGAAAGGTTTGAAATACAATTGCACAGACACACACACGAACCATAATATAAAACAGTTAATCACAGATATCGAGATAGCCAGTCACAAGCTCCCAGCAGAAGACAGGGAATTAACCAAAAATCTTGCCACCAACGAAGCCAAAAAAATCCTCAAACGAGAGGGTGAAAAGAAGAACATTCAAAACAACAAACAACTAAAAGAAATATAGTCATTGAAACAAAAAAATAAAAGAACATGACTTAATCATCACAAAAGCAGGTAAGGGAAATACCACAGTAATTTTGAATAAAACAGAATACATTGAAAAAACAGTCGATATCCTAAACAACAACGAAATCAAGGAATTAGCAAAAGACCCCACCAACAAATTCCAAAAACAAATAAAAAGTGCGCTAAAAGAAACAGAATACATACTGACCAAAGCCGAAAAATCAAAACTAATAAACATGAACCCGAAAATACCGTCATTGAGGGGACAACCACAAATTCACAAAAAGGAGTGCCCAATGAGACAAATAGTCAATTGTAGGAATGCTCCTAATTACAAAATCAGCAAAGAGTTACTAAAAATCTTAAAACACCGCCTGTCCAACGACAAAAACAACTATGTAAAGAACACAACGGAATTAGTAACAGCATTGAACACCCTACAAATGAAACCTAGCTTAAGGCTTGTATCTTTCGATGTAACGAACATGTACACCAATATTCCTATTAATGATGTAATCAACACTATCGAAAATAACTTAAAATCCAATAATTCGGCAAAAGAAACTGAAGAGATTGTAAGATTACTGAGGGTCGTCCTCAGCCAAAACGTGTTTCAATTCGACAATAAAATGTACACACAAACAGAAGGCTTAGCGATGAGATCACCACTAAGCGGACTAATCGCTGACATCTTCATTAATGCACTATAAAATGAGTTCTTAGAAAAGACTTCAACAAAGGGAATAGTAATATGGAAAAGATACGTAGACGATGTAATTTGCATCTACGATACTGAATTAACAAGCGAAGAAACAATTCTCCAATCCATTAATAACATACACCACTCAACCAAATTCACTAAGGAATCCGAAACAGATCGAAAAATAAATTATCTCGACATAACTATCGAACGTAAAGACAACGAGCTTTCATATTCCATATTTCGGGAAGCCACACAAACTTCGCATGCAATCAACAATCAGTCTAATCACCCCAGTACGCATAAATTAGCGGGGTTCAATTCAATGGTGCACTGGGCTTTAAACATACCCATGTCAAAAGATAATTATAATAAGGGAATAAGAACCATTAAACAAATAGCAAAAGAAAACAATTTCCCGCCAAGCAAAATAGACCAAATTGTAGCCAAACATAAAAATTAAGATAAAATGATTCCAAAACCGGACATTAATGAGAAAAAATTCTCGCGCTTCAACTATGTGAATGCGAACACATATAAAATCACAAATCTATTCAAAAACCAAGGCATAAAACAAGCATTCACAACGAATAATACGACCGGGAGGCACCTGCAAAATAGTAATCTAAATAAACAAGACCCGTATTCAAAGTCAGGGGTATACTCTATTACATGCAAAGACACTGGTTGTCAAGCTAATTACATTGGACAGAGCGGAAGACGAGTAGACACACGTTATAATGAACATAGGAATGCGATAAGATACGGAACACATTCAGCCGTATGCGAGCATATGTGTGACACGGGGCACAGCTTTTCTAAAATCGAAACTGACCTAAAAATAATTCATCACGAATCGAAAAGCAGAGCTCTCGACCTAAAGGGAGCAATCGAGATTCACCTAGCCAAACAAAACAATCTCAACAATCTAAATGAACTCACTTTTATGGAGAGTTCACCTCTTTTCACTCTACTAAAAAACACACCCTGTCGAAAACAAGACACAACTTAGTGATACAGCCTAGCTAGATAAAAATAAGGGGGGGGGAATAGCGGTGGTTATAGGTAAATGTTATTTGGATCAGGGTACTATTTACTTATTTTGCAATAAACTTAGGCCGTTATGCGTGGCAGTATTAAAGGTGCCGGGACGTCTTCAATAGACCGTGTACCGCTTAGTTTAAATGGCTTTTTAGCCCACATGTGGCGAAGATAGTTCCACGGTCTTTAATAATTGTAGATCTTCCTGTATTCAATAACATACATTCTTATCTAGACTTGGCAACGTCACACAAATAAACATTGCTCTGACCTCAGAACGAACATAGTAACAAAAGGGGGAGAAAGGGAAAAACCAGTCTCGTCCAGTTAACACCCGGGTTAGTCGACTATAACTGGTACCAGAGTGAACACGAAACTGCTTGAAGTCCCAGTTAGGAAGACATCCGGATAAGTATCAGCCTGTATTATTACAGTATAACCATAGTTGATTTTGTATAACCATATAATCACCCCGAACAGACAAATTCCGGATTTTTATCACCATTTTAGAATGTCACCTAACATTAGATATACCACGTTTAGCATACACTGACAGTTGCATTGCCAACACTACAACTAAATAATGGTACATATTGTATATATTTTTCACCTGTATTCTCAAACATAGATGCTATAGCCTAAGTGTAATGGATCTGATGATGATCGCTTGACGATCGAAACTGGTCATCTGAGTGTATTTATTAATATCATGTAATTTATTTCAGGATTAGGGCATAACCCAGCTCTATTTGGGTACATTCGTGTAGACCGAGTGAAAAGCACCAAACTTTTGTTTACTTAGGCACCACTGAAAAATGGCTTCAAATCTCACAATGTTCACGGCCAGTCAGGCAAATCGTGAAGCCAAGAGGTTCAAAACACTCAGGCTTAAACTCATGAACATAGACAAGTCAATTTGGTTCAACAAAAAAATGTATAGAACTAAATCTCACCCCTAAATACGTACTAATTAAAACCGTACCGACGACCCCAGCCTCATTCGTTTCAACTAAACAAGCCAAAGCACTTTGGATAAAAAACGAACTAAGATTTGCATGCATAAGAAAGCAAAAAATCAACCAACAACTATACGATATTCAATTGCGACTAAGTAACTTCAGGCACGCATCCCAATGGGACAGTTTTACCGAGCACCTACAAGACACCATCATAATCAGAGCAACGAAGAAACACAAAACGCTAGAATATAAACTAAGAAAACTAGGAGGAACACAGAATAATCAATCTAATGAACAACACACGAAAAACAATGAATTCAATTTCCACAGCAGAGTAAACAACAGAACAAACGTAACTTTTTCTCAAGATGAAATGAATATGTTAGTCAAAGGTTTGAAATCAATTGCACAGACAGACACACGAACCATAATAAAAAACAGTTAATCACAGATATCGAGATAGCCAGTCACAAGCTCCCAGCAGAAGACAGGGAATTAACCAAAAATCTTGCCACCAACGAAGCCAAAAAATCCTCAAATGATAGGGCGAAAAGAATAACATTCAAAACAACAAACAACTAAAAGAAATATAGTCATTTAAACAAAAAATAAAAGAACATGACTTAATCATCACAAAAGCAGATAAAGGAAATACCACAGTAATTATGAATAAAACAGAATACATTGAAAAAACAATCAATTTCCTAAACAACAACGACATCAAGGAATTAGCAAAAGACCCCACCAACAAATTTCAAAAACAAATTAAAAGTGTATTAAAAGAGACAGAATACATATTGAACAAAGCTGAAAAATCGAAACTAATAAACATGGACCCGAAAATACCATCATTTAAAGAACAACCAAAAATTCACAAAAAGGAGTGCCCAATGAGACCAATAGTCAATTGTAGGAATGCTCCTAATTACAAAATCAGCAGAGAGTTACTGAAAATCTTAAAACACCCCCTGTCCAACGACAAAAACAACTATGTAAAGAACACAACGGAATTAGTAACAGCATTGAACACCCTACAAATGAAACCTAGCATAAGGCTTGTATCTTTCGATGTAACGAACATGTACACCAATATTCCTATTAATGATGTAATCAACACTATCGAAAATAACTTAAAATCCAATAATTCGGCAAAAGAAACTGAAGAGATTGTAAGATTACTGAGGGTCGTCCTCAGCCAAAACGTGTTTCAATTCGACAATTTGGGGCAGATGACCTCGTAGTTCCGCCCCTTAAAACAACAATAACTAACTAACTATAATTCGACAATAAAATGTACACACAAACAGAAGGCTTAGCGTTGGGATCACCACTAAGCGGACTAATCGCTGACATCTTGATTAATGCACTAGAAAATGAGTTCTTAGAAAAGACTTCAACAAAGGGAATAGTAATATGGAAAAGATACGTAGACGATGTAATTTGCATCTACGATACTGAATTAACAAGCGAAGAAACAATTCTCCAATCCATTAATAACATACACCACTCAACCAAATTCACTAAGGAATCCGAAACAGAACGAAAAATAAATTATCTCGAGATAACTAACGAACGTAAAGACAACGAGCTTTCATATTCCATATTTCGGAAAGCCACACAAACTTCGCATGCAATCGACAATCAGTCTAATCACCCCAGTACGCATAAATTAGCGGGGTTCAATTCAATGGCGCACTGGGCTTTAAACATACCCATGTCAAAATAAAATTATAATAAGGAAATAAGAACCATTAAACAAATAGCAAAAGAAAACAATTTCCCGCCAAGCAAAATAGACCAAATTGTAGCCAAACATAAAAATTAAGATAAAATGATTCCAAAACCGGACATTAATGAGAAAAAATTCTCGCGCTTCAACTATGTGAATGCGAACACATATAAAATCACAAATCTATTCAAAAACCAAGGCATAAAACAAGCATTCACAACGAATAATACGACCGGGAGGCACCTGCAAAATAGTAATCTAAATAAACAAGACCCGTATTCAAAGTCAGGGGTATACTCTATTACATGCAAAGACACTGGTTGTCAAGCTAATTACATTGGACAGAGCGGAAGACGAGTAGATACACGTTATAATGAACATAGGAATGCGATAAGATACGGAACACATTCAGCCGTATGCGAGCATATGTGTGACACGGGGCACAGCTTTTCTAAAATCGAAACTGACCTAAAAATAATTCATCACGAATCGAAAAGCAGAGCTCTCGACCTAAAGGGAGCAATCGAGATTCACCTAGCCAAACAAAACAATCTCAACAATCTAAATGAACTCACTTTTATGGAGAGTTCACCTCTTTTCACTCTACTAAAAAACACACCCTGTCGAAAACAAGACACAACTTAGTGATACAGCCTAGCTAGATAAAAATAAGGGGGGGGGGAAATAGCGGTGGTTATAGGTAAATGTTATTTGGATCAGGGTACTATGTACTTATTTTGCAATAAACTTAGGCCGTTATGCGTGGCAGTATTAAAGGTGCCGGGACGTCTTCAATAGACCGTGTACCGCTTAGTTTAAATGGCTTTTTAGCCCACATGTGGCGAAGATAGTTCCACGGTCTTTAATAATTGTAGATCTTCCTGTATTCAATAACATACATTCTTATCTAGACTTGGCAACGTCACACAATTAAACATTGCTCTGACCTCAGAACGAACATAGTAACAAAAGGGGGAGAAAGGGAAAAACCAGTCTCGTCCAGTTAACACCCGGGTTAGTCGACTATAACTGGTACCAGAGTGAACACGAAACTGCTTGAAGTCCCAGTTAGGAAGACATCCGGATAAGTATCAGCCTGTATTATTACAGTATAACCATAGTTGATTTTGTATAACCATATAATCACCCCGAACAGACAAATTCCGGATTTTTATCACCATTTTAGAATGTCACCTAACATTAGATATACCACGTTTAGCATACACTGACAGTTGCATTGCCAACACTACAACTAAATAATGGTACATATTGTATATATTTTTCACCTGTATTCTCAAACATAGATGCTATAGCCTAAGTGTAATGGATCTGATGATGATCGCTTGACGATCGAAACTGGTCATCCGAGTGTATTTATTAATATCATGTAATTTATTTCAGGATTAGGGCATAACCCAGCTCTATTTGGGTACATTCGTGTAGACCGAGTGAAAAGCACCAAACTTTTGTTTACTTAGGCACCACTGAAAAATGGCTTCAAATCTCACAATGTTCACGGCCAGTCAGGCAAATCGTGAAGCCAAGAGGTTCAAAACACTCAGGCTTAAACTCATGAACATAGACAAGTCAATTTGGTTCAACAAAAAAATGTATAGAACTAAATCTCACCCCTAAATACGTACTAATTAAAACCGTACCGACGACCCCAGCCTCATTCGTTTCAACTAAACAAGCCAAAGCACTTTGGATAAAAAACGAACTAAGATTTGCATGCATAAGAAAGCAAAAAATCAACCAACAACTATACGATATTCAATTGCGACTAAGTAACTTCAGGCACGCATCCCAATGGGACAGTTTTACCGAGCACCTACAAGACACCATCATAATCAGAGCAACGAAGAAACACAAAACGCTAGAATATAAACTAAGAAAACTAGGAGGAACACAGAATAATCAATCTAATGAACAACACACGAAAAACAATGAATTCAATTTCCACAGCAGAGTAAACAACAGAACAAACGTAACTTTTTCTCAAGATGAAATGAATATGTTAGTCAAAGGTTTGAAATCAATTGCACAGACAGACACACGAACCATAATAAAAAACAGTTAATCACAGATATCGAGATAGCCAGTCACAAGCTCCCAGCAGAAGACAGGGAATTAACCAAAAATCTTGCCACCAACGAAGCCAAAAATATCCTCAAATGATAGGGCGAAAAGAATAACATTCAAAACAACAAACAACTAAAAGAAATATAGTCATTTAAACAAAAAATAAAAGAACATGACTTAATCATCACAAAAGCAGATAAAGGAAATACCACAGTAATTATGAATAAAACAGAATACATTGAAAAAACAATCAATTTCCTAAACAACAACGACATCAAGGAATTAGCAAAAGACCCCACCAACAAATTTCAAAAACAAATTAAAAGTGTATTAAAAGAAACAGAATACATATTGAACAAAGCTGAAAAATCGAAACTAATAAACATGGACCCGAAAATACCATCATTTAAAGAACAACCAAAAATTCACAAAAAGGAGTGCCCAATGAGACCAATAGTCAATTGTAGGAATGCTCCTAATTACAAAATCAGCAGAGAGTTACTGAAAATCTTAAAACACCCCCTGTCCAACGACAAAAACAACTATGTAAAGAACACAACGGAATTAGTAACAGCATTGAACACCCTACAAATGAAACCTAGCATAAGGCTTGTATCTTTCGATGTAACGAACATGTACACCAATATTCCTATTAATGATGTAATCAACACTATCGAAAATAACTTAAAATCCAATAATTCGGCAAAAGAAACTGAAGAGATTGTAAGATTACTGAGGGTCGTCCTCAGCCAAAACGTGTTTCAATTCGACAATTTGGGGCAGATGACCTCGTAGTTCCGCCCCTTAAAACAACAATAACTAACTAACTATAATTCGACAATAAAATGTACACACAAACAGAAGGCTTAGCGTTGGGACCACCACTAAGCGGACTAATCGCTGACATCTTGATTAATGCACTAGAAAATGAGTTCTTAGAAAAGACTTCAACAAAGGGAATAGTAATATGGAAAAGATACGTAGACGATGTAATTTGCATCTACGATACTGAATTAACAAGCGAAGAAACAATTCTCCAATCCATTAATAACATACACCACTCAACCAAATTCACTAAGGAATCCGAAACAGAACGAAAAATAAATTATCTCGAGATAACTAACGAACGTAAAGACAACGAGCTTTCATATTCCATATTTCGGAAAGCCACACAAACTTCGCATGCAATCGACAATCAGTCTAATCACCCCAGTACGCATAAATTAGCGGGGTTCAATTCAATGGCGCACTGGGCTTTAAACATACCCATGTCAAAATAAAATTATAATAAGGAAATAAGAACCATTAAACAAATAGCAAAAGAAAACAATTTCCCGCCAAGCAAAATAGACCAAATTGTAGCCAAACATAAAAATTAAGATAAAATGATTCCAAAACCGGACATTAATGAGAAAAAATTCTCGCGCTTCAACTATGTGAATGCGAACACATATAAAATCACAAATCTATTCAAAAACAAGGCATAAAAATAGCATTCACAACGAATAATACGACCGGGAGGCACCTGCAAAATAGTAATCTAAATAAACAAGACCCGTATTCAAAGTCAGGGGTATATTCTATTACATGCAAAGACACTGACTGGTTGTCAAGCTAATTAAATTGGACAGAGCGGAAGACGAGTAGATACACGTCATAATGAACATAGGAATGCGATAAGATACGGAACACATTCAGCCGTATGCGAGCATATGTGTGACACAGGGCGCAGCTTTACTAAAATCGAAACTGACCTAATAATAATTCATCACGAATCGAAAGGCAGAGCTCTCGACATAAAGGGAGCAATCGAGATTCACTTAGCCAAACAAAACAATCTCAACAATCTAAATGATCACACTTTTATGGAGAGTTCACCTCTTTTCACTCTACTAAAAGACACACCCTGTCGAAAACAAGACACAACTTAGCGATACAGCCATGCTAGATAAAATAAGGGGAAATAGCTGTGGTTATAGGTAAATGTTATTTGGATCAGGGTACTATGTATTTTTTTTTGCAATAAACCTAGGCCGTTATGCGCGGCAGTATTAAAGGTGCCAGGACGTCATCAATAGACCGTGTACCGCTTAGTTTAAATGGCTTTTTAGTCCACATGTGGCGAAGATAGTTCCACGGTCTTTAATAGTTGTATATCTTCCTGTATTCAATAACATGCATTCTTATCTAGACTTGGCAACGTCATACAAATAAACATTGCTCTGACCTCAGAACGAACATAGTAACAAAAGGGGGAGAAAGGGAAAAACCAGTCTCGTCCAGTAAACACCAGGGTTAGTCGACTATAACTGGTACCAGAGTGAACACGAAACTGCTTGAAGTCCCAGTTAGGAAGACAACCGGATACGTATCAGCCTGTATTATTACAGTATAACCATAGTTGATTTTGTATAACCATATAATCACCCCGAACAGACAAATTCCGGATTTTTATCACCATTTTAGAATGTCACCTAACATTAGATATACCACGTTTAGCATACCCTGACAGTTGCATTACCAACACTACAACGAAATAATGGTACATATTGTATATATTTTTCACCTGTATTCTCAAACATAGATGCTATAGCCTAGGTGTAATAGATCTGATGATGATCGCTTGACGATCGAAACTGGTCATCCTAGTGTATTTATTAATCTCATGTAATTTATTTCAGGATTAGGGCATAACCCAGCTCTATTTGGGTACATTCGTGTTGACCTACTGGAAAGCACCAAACTTTTGTTATCTAGTTGTGAGAGGACGAAGGGACGGTGGTAGGGTATGATGTTTTATATGGATTATGTGACAGAGCGAATTAGCTCTTTGGCAGTAGGTGTTGGGAACTGGGAATACGGAGGGATTAATTGACTCGATAAAAGCCACTGTTTCTGATACCATAATGCCCGAGAGATCCAAAGAGTCTGCTATAGCCTTCTGGAGTAAGGGGCATTTATCTCAAGTAGTGATCTTAGGAGCCCACTGTGTAGCAGGAGAGCTACAGTCAGTCTGCACTAGCCGTATCGAATAAGAGGTAGTGTTTACGAAGTCTAGTGCCTCTGCGTGCAATCAGACTAGTATTTTCGTGCCAATCTTAGGCGATTTCTGCCGGATGGATTACTCTCAGTACCACTTGCTAGGTCATTCACCCACTTTCCATGCATCTCAAACATTGACTTGACTATAGGAAGCTGTGCCACTAATACTGTACTTTAATAGTCTATGGCTAACTTATTAAAAGAATATCAGCAACAAAGGACGAAGTAATTGGAGTATTACAGGCATTTACTGGTTCAGTACTCACCTCGAAGTTGTATATCGACGGGAAGGTTTTGAGGCTCTCGGTGTCCTCCAGATGAAGAATCTCGACCTCCTTGAGACCTTGGGTTGGCAGTTTGGTGATGGCCGTCTCTGACAGGTCCCTGCACAGACCCACAAAACTTTACTATCTGGAAACTCGCTATTAAAAAAATGGAACAAAATGGATTTATGCCCACATTGAGAATACAGTGGTGACTTTTCAGGTGCAGCTAGTGTAGTATTTGATTTACATTTTTATTAATTAAAATTCTACAGTATATCTTAAATATATTCTGCTCTTAGAGAATATGCTTTATGTTCAAAACACGTGCCTCCCGACGGCGAGGGAGAGTTGCTCATAACGAATTGATTGTAACCAATTAGAATGAAGGGCAGAACTGAAATGTAGAGTGCTAGTTGAAGCTATCTTCACCATGAAACATACTGTAGTTGTTTGTTTATATCTTGTTGCCATGACAAACAACTGGAGCTTTCACTTGATGAAGATCTGTTTCTTTTAGTATGGTGCAACTCGCAGCCAGAATTTGTTTGACGCTGTTACTCTCGTGCGGTGCTTGCGAAGGTCCTTGCCTATTGCCTTCAGAACTTTTCTCTGTTTGCGGGAAGGCAAATGCCTGTTCTTAATACATAGACCAAGTCTTTTAAAGTTCAGATTCTGTACTATCCTACAATTCATCTTGGACATCTCAGGTTGTACAGCTGGAGGAAAATGTGGTTCGATCACAGTCTAGTACAGCCAAGTGAAAGTGTACACGCCGTGTGGGTGCTTGCTATAGGACGGCCTTGCTCGTCGAGTGCACGGTAATTTCTCCCCTCACGCTTGCAGTCAAGTTACGGAGGGGGGTATAGCAACAAAAAGTAAACTTGTACACGAGGCAACAAAATTAACATGGTAGGACAGAAAGCAAATGTAAGCAATGCAGTGTGTTCAGGGCCCTACTTCGTAAAACTCGACAGGTCCGACAATTGTGACAATTGTCAATTTGTCGCGACACTTCTATCTGACAATATGTCAGTGTGTGACAGGAGAAATATTGTAAAATTTACGCCTGTCACAGAGCCCTTTTCTTAACCTTGAAAATTTGTCAAATCCACCTGTCGAGGTTATGTACAATTCGATAGTTTCGAGAATCGTTAATGTACATTTGTACAATAACTATCGATTCACATGAACTGTTCAACGCGCGATAATCATACAAAGGATTTAATATTTATTAAAATATTCATTTATTTGAAGAAACGCGCACAAACTGCGCAGAATTACTATACATTTACATATTTGACTGGATAAATATGATTATTATTTCAGCTTCTAATAATACATTGCAGGTCAACCATTTGTCTTTCTGTCAATCGCGAATTATAGGCTACCGCACTGTACAATACAGGCACGAATTGAAACCGTGCCACTCCGATGCTCAACAAATGTCTTGCCCACGCCATTTCTTTTTAGTAAATAATAAACTATGAAGTTTCTACGGTCAATGGAGCAATAAAATGTGTAAATATTATATACCGGAGAAATTCACTCTCTCCTTAAGAGTAGCTTAGGCTTATGTGTTTCGATATTTCCTTTTCGCTCGACTCGCTCACTACCGCATTGAGAATTGATTAAGGAGGACTAAGTCATTGTATTTGGGAAGTTTTCCAACATAATTTGCTCCAAAAGTTCAAGGGCCTGCTTTCTTCTTGTGGATGCAGCAAATATTCCACAGTAACATGACTGATGCGGAATGTCTCCTTGAAAACGAAGTCAGTTAAATTCAGTGAGATTACTTCTCTCTCTAAAAATCCTCGGTAACCTCAATTGCACTAAATCTTAATCAGTGGCGTACCGATGGAGTGGGTTTTAGGGTTCATCCCCCATCCCCAGAGACATTAGTTTGCTTGAATCCTTAGGCTATATTTTTCCATCTATCACCTGTATCACACTACCGCTAGTGAGGCCTGTATATATTTGACATATGGTCGTTCTTCACGTGGTAAATGCCCTAAACATTACTCGCAGCGCGTTTCCTCCTTCAGCATTGTAGCTAGCCATGGATCAATTTTCCCGTCCAAGTGTGCGATCGGTAATTCCTTCACGTCGCTTCGGGCCGCTTTAAATGTGGATATCTGTGTCATTATGTACAATACAATACAATACAAAACTCTTTATTTCCAGAGTGTCCGTTTCATTAAGGATAATTCGATACAGTACATATGGAGTTTATGCAATTTATTCCTATCAATTATGCAGATAAAGCCATCAAAATAGGCACATTTTGAGAGTCAACAGTAGCCTAATGACAGTGAGAACATGGAGGGAAAAACATTATTTTTCTCACATAATATCAATATTATAAGCAGACGCGTCTGGGCATTACAGCTCCATTTCTGCTTCACTTCAGTTTCAATATTTAGTTAGTTATTTTATATTAAAAATGAATCTTTTCAATACTATTTTGTGCTGGAAAATATAATTGAAATAGTTTTCATGCAATGAGAATGTTTATTTAATTATTGCTATTTATGAACAATAATCGAAATATCATTTAATAGTCTAATTTAGGCTACAACTACCTTACTGTATGAATGACCCCGCCCCAGAAAGAAATCCTGCGTACGCCACTGATCTTAATCACTCTCTACTACTGCCGCTGTTTAATCCTTGCATTCCAACGATTCTAACAACGCTAGTACTGTAGGCTATTAATGTAATGGGAAACTTCCAAACGCACCGCAATACGAAACTAGTAGTTCCGTGAAGAACTAAATAGCATATTTTCATATATCCTACTTATATTAATTGCCTCTATCACCATACAAATTTTCTGTTTGATTGCTGTAATAGATTCGTAGATATTGAGAACCGTCTAAATATTTATAATGGTCACAATGTTGGACTTTTATAGGCCTTAGAATTACGTACTATTACATGAAGATTGTTGTGTAGGTTATGACACAATACATTAAAAAGGAGATTTTGAAATTTCGCTCAGCCACCATCTTGTGGTTATGAAAATAATTTAAATGAATTAGATGCCAGTGGATTAATATTTATATAAGCATATACCGTACCGTGCTCGAAAAGTGCTATGAATATAATATACCAGTGCATCAGCAATGCATAGATTACAGGAAAGCATACGATAGTGTAAGACGATCTTTCTTATATGAAAGTTTCGTACAATTTGGAGTACCTAATAAGATTATAAGACTGGTTAAAATGACTCTTAGAAATGCGAAAAGTAATGTGAAAGCACAAGGCAGGTTGTCGAAGGAGTTTAAGGTGAATCAAGGAGTGCGGCAAGGTGGCCCATTGTCATGTATACCGTACTATTCAACTTCTCACAGGAGAGAGTGATACGTAAAATCACAATAAGCCAAAAAAGGAACTATGAGGGAGTATTTCATAAGAGATACAAATAAAGCAGGGACATTGTACGAGTATAATCAATCTATACAATGTTTGGCCTATGCGGATGACATGGCAATAATGGGAAGATCTAATCAGGATGTAGTAAGAGCATATAACCAAATAGAGAGGGTATCGAAAGAAGCAGGATTGTGTGTGAATGAATCTAAAACAAAGTATATGATAATGACGAGAGCTGAAGTATACTATAGTGATTTAAGAGTGGGAAATAAGGTTTTTGAGAAGACCCAATCTTTTAAGTATTTGGGTTCTATAATTAGAGATGGGAAGAAATAAAAGAAAGAATAAGAGCTGGAAATAGAAGCTATTTTGGTACAATAAAGGTACTGAAGTCTAGAAAAATCTCAAGAGAGTCTAAGAAGGTAATACATAGGACAGTGATTCGACCGGTGGTAACATATGGAGGGGAAACACGGGTGTTGACAATGAGGAGTGAAGATATTTTGAATAAATGGGAAAGGAAAGTGCTCAGTAAGATTTATGGTCCAGTATGTGAGAACGGAGAGTGGGGAATACGAACTAATAAGGAAGTGTACAATTTATATGGGGAACCAACGATTGTGGCAGAAATTAAAAAGAGTAGAATTAGGTGGATTGGACATGTAGAGAGAATGAATGAAGACAGGCAGACCCGACAAGTGTACCGGGAAAAACCGAGTGGGAGGCGGCTCCCTGGACGACCAAGAAGGAGATGTCAGGCGATATGGAGAAGGATCTTTGAGATCTTGGAATTAAATCGTGGAGGAGGATAGCGCAGGATAGAGAAGATTGGCGGTGTGTGGTGGAGCAGGCCAAGGTCCTTGAAGGACTGTAGCGCCACGGGGTAAGGTAAGGTGTATACCGTACCAAGTTTCACTGCGCCCGGATGGATAAATCGCGAGAAACGTCCATTTGAATGCCGTCGCCGCCATGCTGGATTTTTGCTCACCAGGTTATTTATCGTCCCATATGTGAACTTACGTTTTTAGCCTCTATGCACATACATTTTTTTTTTCCATAAATGAAAATAGGCTAAAGACTGGTGACTTATGTGACATATTTGTCAGGTTCCTACCTGTCAGCTTTACAACTTTATGAAGCAGATTTCCGACAATATGTCACGACAATTTACAAAATTGTCGCGACATATTTGTCGAATTGTCATGCTTTGAGAAATGGAAACTTGTCGAACTATCGAATTGTCGGGCATTTTATGTCATCTGACATATGTCGACTTGTCGAGTTTTATGAAATAGCTGTGACTTGTCCATGCCATAATTCTGCCGTGAAGAAGATTCCATCTCCCAAATGTTGTGTTCATGATACCAAGTTCTCATACTAACTGAACTGAAGATGAGTTTGTCAATATATTTCAGATTCTTGAGCGCATGTATTTTACAACGTGCAGGGTTTGATATGCATTTTGGTGTCAAACTAAAAGTGTCTTAGTAAACATACAATTAGAACATACACCTGGTGCGTTAAAGTCTGAAACAACAAACAAGTGATCTCTCCAGTATTCCATAGCTGCGTACGTTTTCTTGTAAAAATCATTTTGAAACTCGGAGTAATAATAATAATAATAACAATAAAATAATAATAATAATCTAATAACGAGATAACTTGACACTGTATATTACGCGCAGCCTTCATCAAATTTGGAAATTTCGATGATCTTGGGATTGTTCTTCCAGAGTTTCCCAAGGGTGCATTTGTAAACTAATTTTATAATAATCTATCATTGTGCCAGTTTTCAAAGTTAAGCATAATCACTAAACGAGGCCTTACCGCCTGATAGGAATGCCAGACGGATTGCTGAACAAACGGAAGCTGAATCACATACCATAAATGTCACACAACTTGTCCAATAAAAACAGTGTCAGAAAGGTTATGATAGCTAAGGTACACCTTTGACAACAACTAACAAAACATGGCAATGTCTTCCACAACAAAATAAGCTGTTAATAGGGTGTATGGTTACCTCTAACAGCCACACATGCTTCGCAGCGACGTGGCAGGCTATCAGATGGTCCAAGAGCTCTTGTGGCATTCGTTCCCATTCCTCCGAAAGGGCAATGCGAAGGTCTTGGAGGGTCCTTGGCGGAGGCTGACGGGATGCAATTCGCCTCCCCAATGCATCCCAGGCATGTTCTATAGGATTCAGATCCGTTGACCGCGCTGGCCAGTTCATGCGATGAATGTCTTCCCCAACCATAAATTCATCCACCAGAGCAGCGTGGTGCGGTCGGGCATTATCATCCATTAAGAGGAGGTCTGGACCAACCGCACCACTGAAGAGTCGAACATGTGATCTCAGTACCTCATCCCTGTACCTTCGAGCGATCACTGTTCCTCGGACCACCCATGAAGATGTGCAGGTCCGTACGGCCATTCAATATGATGCCGCCCCACACCATGACGCCACCACCACCATACTGGTCCCGTTCTACGATATTCCTGTGGTTGAATCGGCTACCCGTTTCTCTCCAGATTAATGTGCGACGGGAATCATTCTGCAAACTGAACCGGGATTCATCTGTGAAGAGCACTTGCTTCCATTCATTCATGGTCCAGCTTCGACGTTGACGGCTCCACAGTAAACGTGCCCGTCTCTGTGCTGGAGTGAGCGGGACGCACACCGCTGGACGTCTGGCAAACTGCCCTGCTGTTCTGAGCCTCCGGTACACAGTTTGCCGGGAAACGGCAAATCCTGAGACGGCTGCAAGCTCCGCCGACAATTGTATTACAGGTGCACTCCGATTTCGTCGGGCGGTTAAGGCCAGATATCGATCCTGCTGTGGGGTGGTTACTCTTGGTCGACTTGGTACTGGCCTACGACTAACATCTCCTGTGTCTAGAAATCGACTCCAAAGCCTGGAAATGACATTTTGTGGCACATTCAAGCATACGGCGGCTTCGGCCTGAGTCTGGCCTGCTTCCAGGCGGCCGAGTATTCTACCCTGCAAAACGGGGTCCAAATGGCGTCGTTGTGCCATTATGTTGTCACATTCACCACGAGGCTACACTCCGCACACTATAATAGGGCAAACACGACTGAGGGAATATGGGGCGCTCGCACTGGCTGTGTTTACCTTGCGGTTACGCCGCTAGTCAAAGCAGGGAATACTCCTTTCCGATACAGAGCGAACACGTAAGGTTGGTAGGTGCATATGTCCTGCGATTTGCGGTCTATTTCCTGTTGCCCTGCTTATTCGTAACTTATGCTTAACTCTTGGACACTAGTGTAGTTACAGGGACACTGAGTACTGTCAAAAAGATTCGCACTGCTGACATTTTTGATTGCTAGACATCAACATGGCGTACTACGAATATTAGCCAGCTAACGCGCTTGAAAATGTGACGTGCAAAATGTACTGGAATAAGCCTGTTCTTACTGACGAGGAAATTGTGGTCAGTCGAGCAGATACTGTCTATCTCGATAAAATGAACCGAAAGACCTATTTGATAGACATTGCTGGTCCTCTTAGTCAAGGTTAAGACAACTTAGGCACAAAAGACAAACAAAGCGCCGTTGGCAGAGGAAATGAGAAAAATATGACAACTAAATTCCGTGAAAATTATACTAGTCGTGGTGATTAGCCACAGGGATTTTTCCGAAGGCGCAGTAATTTGAGTCTTCATTTTTTTGACTGGTTAATGCAGCTCTCCATGGCTCCCTGTCCTGGGCTAATCGTTTCATCTCTAAGTAGCTACCACACCTTACATCCAGGCAATTTGTTAAACGTATTATAACCTTGGTCTACCCCTACAGTTCTTATCCTCAACCCTTCCATAACTAAGTTTGCAATTCCTGGGTGTCTTAGTATGTGTCCTACCAACCTATCTCTTCTATTCATTAGCAGTCGCCAGAAACATCTCTCCCATTCGTATTAATTCCTCTTCATTTGTTACCCTATCTACCCATCTGATCTTAATCACTCTCCTGTAACACCATATTTCAAATGCTACTATTATTCTCTTTTCTGCTGCGAAGTCGCTAGTGATGGTTTAAAAGGTAGTGCAAATGAAACACATGATTGCCAGAATACAGAAGGCAGTGTTGTTGGATACATGCCGTACTGTTATCATAGTGATTGATATAAGATATTTGATTGTAAAATCCATATCTTGTAAATGAACATGTACTGGACTTGCGAGAGATTAATATTATTATTGTTAATAATAATAATAATAATAATAATAATAATAATAAAATTATAGATATCTCCATTTGGAGCCATTTGGTGATCTAGACTCCAATTTCTACGATCCGTTTGCCCTGCTATTATACAGTAAAACCAGACCTTTATTGGGTGACGTTTGTCTGAGATTTAATTAATTCTGTCTTCTATTTACCAAGTGTTATACGAGGGTGTTCTACGAACCGACACCATACGAGGCGCAGTACTGTGACGTTTACGGTCGGGAATTAAAACCACAGTTTTGGGAACGGTGATCACTGATCTATCGAAGACTGTAACTTTAATATGATCCATGGTGATTTTCTTGGGAACACTTCATTTTAATGCTACTGCATGGAGCTAAGGGACTGGAGCTCATCACAACATATTTCAGTGAGTCGAATCGTCCAACCCTAAATCCGATCAGAAGTGAGGGGTCAGGACGTGGCCCTGCGACTGTCTAACTCTCACAAACTACATTTCTAAACTTCCTCTTGGAGCAGGCAATTGTTTGGAAGTTTGCTGGAGAAAGCTGATCAGTTTACAAACTTCGCACACGAATACACCATGCGGACATTTCCTTCTGGAGGTTTCACTTATAAGAGGCCCGTTTAGGTTTCTTCTTGGCAACGCTTTCGAATACAGAAATATTCTTGAAGTCGTACATTTATTACCTGAGTCAGAAGGAGAAATGCATGTCCTTTCATTTTCCTTGTTGGGGAGGATTGGACCATACGTGTACAACTCTAAGGAAAGAGTAGAACCTTAACTCTTAACAGAAAACAGCCCTTCTTGATTTTCTTTCGACTTCCACGCTTTTCGAAACAGTCTTGCTGGGGTAATACATTCTTGTACCTTACCAAATGAAATATTGTGACCCCTCTTCACCAAAGTAGGGTGTCAGTCACACGATTCAAGGTCAAAGATGCGGGTAGATACTGGTAGCTTTGTTAGCACAGGACAGGAAAGAGCAAAACCATGCATATTAACACAATCCAAGTACGAGTATGAGTATCAAACATACCACAAGATACAATTTTAAATGAATATTCAGCTGGCTCTTTACTTTGTGACCACAGACCATAAGATCACGTTTTTAGGTGAAATCTCATCCACTGGATGTAATTTTTCACTTCGAAAATCACTCTTACTTTAACCAGGAATTGAGCTCGGTCCTCCTTGTTGGGAGGGAAGTAACCATACCGCTACAGCATCACACCCCCTGTATACACAAGTTATGGATGAATCGTCTATTAAAATGGAATAACAATGAAAAATATTTATTTGTTACTCAACATAACTATCTGAATGAGGAATATTCAATTCAAGTATTACAGAATATGTCAACCTCGAATAATATGCTGATTATTTTGCAAAATTTGTTTATTGTGGCCTACAAGTGCCAAAACTTTATACAGAAGTAATTATTCCCACTCAGGATAAAAATATTTGTTTGATAAGGTACTCGAGTTTGTATTTTGAGCCGGATCATTTTAAGTAGGCTACATCAGTCGAATGATAAACCATTAAATCGGAAATTACCGCCTGGAGAACGACGAGTTACACGTGACAAGCTAGCAGTAGCCTAAGTAGTTGATAATTATGTTTATTGCCCAAACTAAAAAGGCGATAAGCATTTATTTACTCTACTCAATAACTGCTTTCTTTTCGTTTTTCAGCACTTTGAAATGAAACAATAACCAATAGATATCTTCACATTCTAGAACGCTGGATTTTTCATAGCTTTCTTCTTTCCATTTAAATACTACGAGGACACCAGTGTCTGCTGACGTAAAATCAAATGACTAATGTCTTCACCTGCAGCACTCGTTGGCATAACAATTACTAAAGATAGGTCCCAAAACTTTATACAGAAGTAGTTCTTCCCACTTAGGATGAAAATATATATTTGAAAATTTATTTTGGGTCGGATCATTTCGAGTACATCAGTCAACTGATGAACAATTATATCGGAAATTATCGCCGGGAGAACGAAGAGTTACATGTGACAAGCTAGCAGTACAGTATATAGGGTGGGTCTAAAGGTTCGCTGTTAGTAGTTTCTCCCTCGTCGTAATGGAAAAAGTGCCCGATCTCTCTAATCCTGATAAATGTCAAATTGTGATGGAACGACGGCTTGGTACTAGCATCTCTGAAACGGCACGGCTTGTTGGCTGCTCGCGGCTTTTGGTAATGTAACTCACTACAATTATCTATACAAGACTTGACAGTTCGTTCCCTGAATAGCTTGAAGCCAGGATTTAAGTTATAGTAGTGAACAGTAGTATTCTTTGAAGGCAGTATGATTTACAAAATATTACAACCATACCAGTACTTTCTTATTTATAGTGAAGCAATCTTCACGGGGAACGGGTTTTCGAGTTTTCTTTCTCTATAGCTACTAAGTTTGTAGCTTCTAGACATTTCTTATTTGTGGTTTACATGAAAGTAGGAGTAAGAGCTACTAAGAGGTAGTGGCAATCTGCTGTACCTGATCGCTGATGTTAGCCTATGGTGCTAAGGAATGTATTACTCTGTACAGTTCAAAGATACAATTCTAGCATATCGGCCTACAACTGTTCCCTATATCAACAAATCGTTTCTATCGTATCGTAGATCGGGCTGTTTAAAAATTGAACTACAAACAAATCATGGAATTATTGATTAGTGAGTCATCGCTAAATTTAAAGAGTAGTAAAAATCAGCAATTTTTCTAGGTTCGTGCCGTGTCTTGTGTGGGGTTTCGCCTAGGAACACCAAGCTGGCTCATCAGCGGGCTCTTGGTGTCCGTGTCCGGACCATCGTTTTGGAAGCCTTCATAGGGAGGTTAAGGCTGCTTGAGCTTTTACTTCTCGCAGTAAAGAGGCACAGGTGCGCTTCATAAAAAGGGAGCTAGCGTGCAGTTCGCTGCTCTTGTGGGGGCCCAGGCACGGACATCGGGAGCCCGCTGATGAGCCAGCTTTGTGTTCCAAGGCGAAACCCCACACAAGACACGGCACAAACCTAGAAAAATTGCTGAGTTTTAAGTCACTGGCCGTGAAAGCCAATGTACCATCTTTTTAAAGAGTAGTATTCGCACAATTTTCGCGGGCGACGGATAATGTTAGTCATAATATATAAAGCATTGCTCTAAGATATTTAGTGTGCTGAACGCCAGTATTTTGTCAGTGTGTCGCATGGATCTTTCACACAGATTTTGTCATGGTAAACGGCATTTCGGAAAATAAATCTTGTTCTTTTTGTTACGATTTCCCTTTGCAGTCCTCTTACCGTCCTCACCTATAGAAATCGTGACACTGCCCACTTTAGATGTTCAATCTCCCATGAGATAAAATCAATCCAATTTACAAGAGGTGACTTTCATTTAAGCAAATTACCCCCAAATCTCTATCTTGAGAGGAAATTATATTTATATTTTGGCTGACGAAGTTCAGAAGTAAATGTATTACAGTACTTTATAGTGTTGTCAACCACTGGGGTGAGTGATTTCAGTCTTACGTTCATCATTCGTAGCACATACTGTGTGCAGCGCAATAGGACTGAAGTGAGGAAACACTTCGCTCATCCAGCTTGAATAAGCCATAGTGCTATAGGCCCGAAGTATGGATACTCTTCGCTCATAGTATCCTGTTTGAATAAGCCATAGCGCTATAGGCCTAAAGTATGGATACTCTTCGCTCATAGTGTCCTGCTTGAATAAGCCACAGTGCTATAGGCCCGAAGTATGGAAACTCTTCGCTCATAGTGTCCTGTTTGAATAAGCCATAGCGCTATAGGCCTAAAGTATGGATATTCTTCGCTCATAGTGTCCTGTTTGAATAAGCCATAGTGCTATAGGCCCGAAGTATGGATACTCTTCGCTCATAGTGTCCTGTTTGAATAAGCCATAGCGCTATAGGCCTAAAGTATTGTTACGTGCCACCCCCTAGTGGCACTTTTGTTAACTGGATTACGGTGGGGGTACAAAGCACAATACCAATTACTGCTTAAAGAAATAATTAACTTTATTGGGGCCAGAAAATTACACTAATCAGCAAATACAAGCAATTAGGAACCTTACTCCAGTTTACAAAGTCTCTTGCTTGTGGAGAGCTCTTGCCCCTTTCATTTGTCAACAAACCACAGAAGTTAATCCTGCCGCTAATGAGCCTAGTGGCCTTGACAGAACTACATGCAAGTTCTTTCTAATGTGCGCCTACTACAGTACTTACGAGCACTTGCTGCGCGCTGTTCACCAGCTGGGAGAAACAATGTCACTTAATTTCGACACCACAATATCTGACACTCAGTGAAAGCACACTTACTCAGAACACGGCAGTCCCCTGTATGTTCCTCACTTCGCCGCTACACTAGGGGTTTCGCAAGTCACCACACTTCTGTCGCTCAGAATAAGCGCTCACACTAGCTCGTAAAACACAACAACAACAACTGCTTCACGGGTCACTCTTATATAGCAGGCCGGTGACTCAATAAATGGTTCTAGATCCATCCAGGGTCCACGGCTTCTCGAGGTTTCCATCGCTGGTCCAGTCACGAATCTTCTGGACTATCCCTTTGTCTGTAGTAGCCCTGTTGCATAAGGCGCGCGCAATACGGGAGGCGGCCACAGCCCAGCCCAGCCCTGGGGCAGTTGTGACTCATGCGGCGAGTGATGACACAAACTCACAGCCGTAACAGTATGGATACTCTTCGCTCATAGTGTCCTGTTTGAATAAGCCATAGCGCTATAGGCCTAAAGTATGGATACTCTTCGCTCATAGTGTCCTGTTTGAATAAGCCATAGCGCTATAGGCCTAAAGTATGGAAACTCTTCGCTCAGTGTCCTGTTTGAATAAGCCATAGCGCTATAGGCCTAAAGTATGGATACTTTTCGCTCATAGTGTCCTGTTTGAATAAGCCATAGCGCTATAGGCCTAAAGTATGGATACTCTTCGCTCATAGTGTCCTGTTTGAATAAGCCATAGCGCTATAGGCCTAAAGTATGGAAACTCTTCGCTCATAGTGTCCTGCTTGAATAAGCCATAGCGCTATAGGCCCGAAGTATGGATACTCTTCGCTCATAATTTCCAGCTTGAATAAGCCATAGCGCTATAGGCCCGAAGTATGGATACTCTTCGCTCATAGTGTCCTGCTTGAATAAGCCATAGCGCTATAGGCCCGAAGTATGGATACTCTTCGCTCATAATTTCCAGCTTGAATAAGCCATAGCGCTATAGGCCCGAAGTATGGATACTCTTCGCTCATAGTTTCCAGCTTGAATAAGCCATAGCGCTATAGGCCTGAAGTATGGAAACTCTTCGCTCATAGTGTCCTGCTTGAATAAGCCATAGCGCTAGAGGCCTAAGTTATGGAAACTCTTCGCTCATAGTGTCCTGCTTGAATAAGCCATAGCGCTATAGGCCTAAGTTATGGAAACTCTTCGCTCATAGTTTCCTGCTTGAATAAGCCATAGCGCTATAGGCCCGAAGTATGGAAACTCTTCGCTCATAGTTTCCTGCTTGAATAAGCCATAGCGCTATAGGCCTAAGTTATGGAAACTCTTCGCTCATAGTTTCCTGCTTGAATAAGCCGTAGCGCTATAGGCCTGAAGTATGGATACTCTTCGCTCATAGTTTCCTGCTTGAATAAGCCATAGCGCTATAGGCCTAAGTTATGGAAACTCTTCGCTCATAGCTTCCTGCTTGAATAAGCCATAGCGCTATAGGCCTGAAGAATGGAAACTCTTCGCTCATAGTTTCCAGCTTGAATACGCCATAGTGCTATAGGCCTAAGTTATGGAAACTCTTCGCTCATAGTTTCCAGCTTGAATAAGCCATGTACACTGTGTGCTGCGCTAAGGCACGGGAGTATGGGCTCGATATCCGACTCCAGTCTGAGGCTTGAAACCAAGTAAATGCGGCTTCGTGAACAAAAACTGAGGAGAGCTGGGCTAGATTACCACCTCTACTTACCTAGAGGTGGTTTTCGGTTGATTCTCACTTCTGCTCCAGGCAAATAACGAGATGATTTATTATTTAAGACCATGGTCATCTCTTCTGAATCTTAGCTTCAATTAAAACTACACACTTTACTACAGTCATCCCAATGACATATGTTATCAAATAGAATTCACACACACACACACACACACACACACTGAAGTACACGAGGCTATATGACCACGAAGCCTAAGGCCCCTAAATGATTCAACAACAACAATATTTGATCTTCGCAAAATACTGTAAAACCCTTGACTGGGGAGACAAACTCAGATTACGACGGGTGTGCCAGCTTTGTGTCTCCTGGATATTGATTATTAATGCTGCAAACCATTACACTTGATACACTGTAAATTACTGAAATTCCTCTGTTCATTATTCTTGTCAAGCTCTCCGCGTATTTGTAGCGGTGCCGCTGAAGCTGTTTGAGATTTACAAGAATGCTGTCGTAGATGTGACGCCTATCGATGCTGTGGTTTCATTAACATGATCCGGCATGCAATTAGCAGGGGGGCATGTGAATAAGAAGCAACTTCTCCCTCACCCCACTTGTGGATGCCAATACTCATTCTTGCGGAGCTTGTGAGCCTCCATAGGGTTTGTTGCAACCACGACATATACTGTAGGCCTTAGGTATATTAATTAATCACTTATCCTCTCACCTCGGCTGCATCTATGTACTGTACTCTGCGAGGGATCATTCCTCTTCTGTCGTAAGGACGGTGTCTGGAAGCTGAACACACATTGTCAGCATATACAACTGAGGATGGTGAAAGGCGATCTCTTACTTGAGTCTAATTAAGAAAGGGTCACGGAAAGGATTTTGGAAGGAAGTTGGCCGTGGATCCGTTGGAAGGAAACTTCCCGGCATTTGCCTGGTGGTGAAAATGAAAAGACACGAAAACCAATTTCAGGATGGCCAAGGTGGGTTTCAAAGCCACGCTCTCCAAATGCCAGCGAGGCACGAGGTAGCGTGTTAGCCTTCTCGGCCACCGTGGCTTATTACAAAAGATATAAGGGCGGAAAAATACCGAAAGTTTTATAATCTGGCATTTACATTCATTATGTCAATGAAAAGTGGCTTCTTGTCACTAGAATACTCTTTTGCTCACAAATCCAGGATGAGTGTGAAACTGAAGCAGGTATTCTACAGGAACTGCAACAACAATTTAATAATAAATACTAGAGTTATGCATTTAACTTCCTTTCGAACTTCTGCTCTTTTAGAGAAGCCGGGGCACCAGAATATTGCCCAGAAGGGGATCTTTAACAGTAAATCTACTGACATGGAAGTCTCATATTTAAGAATACTCAAAAACCAACCGACTGGGCCGGGGTATGATCCCGGTACCTTAGGCACAGCAGGAATAAACCTTACTGCTATGCCATGCAATCGGTCTAGAGCAATTTACATTGTTGGCTATAAGTGAAGAGTACCCATAGGTCATTGACCAGGGCTCTAATGTAGTGTGACTGGCTACGTGCCTTAGCGGCAACGTTCTCGCCATCGAATCCTGGCGCAGTGAGTTGGCATTTGAGGGTGCGCAGATGCGAGGGGGTAACACTAGTCAAAAGGGACGTAAAACCAATAACATTATTATTATTATTATTATTATTATTATTATTATTATTATTATTATCAAATGCAGTGTTTGTTTCGGGCTGGTCTGGTAGAGGGGGTGTTTGACCCGTCTGAGTCTTAACCGACATCCACCTTGTCATCAGATATCTTCATCGGGTAGGTCTGGTTTGTGCACTTATACCTGAAATTGACCCGAACATTTAATTGTTGCTCGTGAACAAGGGTTAATTAATTCTCCCCTCTTAAGATTCTCCATCAGTGTGGTCAGCCATGTTTCGAATGTCATGGAAAATTAACAGCACAGGTATAAACTCAGCCTTGTCACGAGAATTTCCTCAAGTCGGCAAGACCCGACACGAAACCTCACGTTGTTCAGAATAGAGAGTAAACATACCTTTCCATACATTTCAGATATTGGTCCGCCTCATTGAGTGGTGGCTAGCACTCTTGGCTGTCACCATGGATAGCGGGATCGAATCCCGGTGCAGTCAGTTGCCATTTAAGGGCGCTTAAATGTGAGGGAGCCGTGTCAGTAGATTTACTGGCACGTTAAGGATACCCTTCGGGGCAAAATTCTGGCACCCCGGCGTCTCTAAAATCCGCAGTAGTTAAAAGGGACGTAAAACCAATAGCATTATTATGTCACCGTGGAGGCCCAAGATCGATTCCCGGCTCTGCCAAGAAATGTAATTCTGGTCTTAGGGCTGGAACGGGGTAAACTCAGATACCAGTAGCTCACCTTACAAAACACTGTACTGCTATTCGCTAAGCTTCAGGTTCGAGACCCAACCTGCCCAACATTTTTTAGAACTTTAATTTGTTTTTAATTCTTGTGTAATCTTTATAAATAAAGTAAAATTTCTGTCTCAATATATGGATTTTCGGCTCAAACTTTGTATTTATCTCGACTGATGACCAAATATAACCTCACTTTAATGTCTGTCTGGTTGGTATGTGTTGGCGTCTGAACTACAGGAGCAAATGGCGTGACAATTCGTACTGTACCCGATACCTAGTTGAGGCTATCGGCTACGCCAGTTGACATCGAGCCGTAGTTGAAATTTATGGGAAAAGTAGAAGAGATAGCGCTCAGATCGAGTCGAGAAGAATGTTAGGAAATGACGTAGGAGGCCAAGGATGAAGGTGGCACTACCAGTCAAGCAGATGGAAATATGGGAGGAATATTGAAGTATTATCAAGATCTATGTGGAACATAATATTATATCATTTCAGAAGAGAAGAAATGTCAAGCAATCTTTATGGTGATAACTTGAAGAAAGGCAGATAATTCCTTAAGTTATTGTATAACTTAATAGCCGAGATGATGGTGGTCGAGATTATACTTGTGACGTATGACCGCAGAAGGTAGGGGAACGTCACGTGACAGCGCCGAGTAGGAGCTCATAATCACGCAGTCTGAGGACAGCAGTATTAGTTCAGCCAGCAGAGCCGAGTACAGCACTTGGTGCGCGAGAGAAACAGCAGTAGTATTCCGGCAAGCAGAGTTGTGTACAGCACTTGGTGCGCGGTGAAACGACAGTATTAGTTCAGCAAGCGGGGCTGATAGCAGCATACGCTGGGAGAGCGAAAGAAGGTCAGTCAGTCAAGACAAGAGAAGCACGGTGGGCAGTGCGAGAAGAGTGGCTAGCGAGGCAAGCTATACAGGCCGTGAAAGCGAATGGAGAGCCGGTGTTCGGACAGGAGTATTTCCAACATCATAGTTTCAATTATGCGAACAGCAATGCTGTCCAAATGTTAAAGTGATAAGCAGCATTGTAACAAGATTGAGAACATTATTTCAAGCCGCATTCGTAGCACAGGACAGCACAGCGAAGCGATATGACGAGGCAAGTTTTACGCGTCGATCATTCTAGAACAGTGAGATAGAGCAGGGCGTGCTGGTTCCGACATTTTGTAAGCAGGCGACATGCAGGAAGCTGAACTGTATTTCAACATTTGTTACAACTTTATAAGTTTGGACTTGTATTCAACAGTCGAATTGTGCAGGCAGATAGTAATTATATACTGCTATTGTGAACTTTCAAACGGACTTAGATATATTCCAATGATATTACGGCTTATCAAACAATGCATTTCACACCGGAATATTTAGAGCGACCATGGGGTCAGGCCAACATTAATGCTTTTTAAGCAAATGAACTATTACGAGTATATGCACTTAAGGAACATTGGCACGTGCAGCAATATAGTGGTCTTAATGAACTATTCTGAAATATTAATTACGAACACAGCTACAGGGTGTTTAAGAAATTCATACACTTTTATAAATAAATTTTATTTTCTGCAAGTGAAATTCAGCCGCTGTGGAGATTAACTTTTATCATACGCAAACCGAACATTGTATGGGACAGTGGCGTGACATAGTCGAAGAGTATGGGGTACTCTACGTTTATGAACTTTTACGGAAGAATTTGGACAGTATCCGTGATGGATAATACGCAGTTCATCATGTCGGAGTAGGCGAATACGGAGACGTGATGGCGCCACAGAGCGATGGATTCGTTTCCTGAAGAAGAGGATGTCCAACAGCAGATTCACTTGGGATATGAAGGCGATCGTTATTCTAGTGGGTGATACGATGTTTCCGTCGATCTTTCGAGAAATTTGTTGCACTCACGAGGATAATCGACGATCTTGGAAATATATTAACAGCTGATATGAGAAGGTATTGTAAGAGTTATGACTTTCCTGATATGATTTTTTCATGAACACTGGGCATACTTGTATATATTTCTAGTAGGAGTTCTACGATTATTTTGACATGGCTTAGACATTATTTGCTCCATTTTGCTAGAATATGGCGTTACCATATGATATGGCAGGCACCATTATACGACATTCTCACCATTGGTTGGCTTTATTAAGCAGATGTTTGGTCTTTTTGACATTTTTCAGTAAGGATAGTTTTCTTGGATAGTTATTTTTTTGTGGCGAGTATTTCGAACTCGTGATCTGCAATTGGATTATTTAAATTGCTTCGTCAGTTCATTGCATACTAGCGAGTGTGTATTATTCATCAGTAGGGATTTTTTCTATTGGATTGTTTGGAGATATTAAGATTTTATTCACTCAAGTGAATGAATATCGCTTTTGTGTGACAACTAGAGACTTGTTGATTCCAATCTGGTACATTCACTCATCAGTCTACGAGATGGGGCCTTTCGTTTTATACGATTGCGTGGTGGTACACACCTGACCCATCGTCCAGGGCATTACCATGTTAGTCTACGGGGCAAGGCCTTTCGCTATAGGCGATTGCGTGGTGGTACACACCTGACTTACCATTGAGGAACTCATTTTTATCATCCGAGTGTACTTGAGATTGTAAGAGGATCAAACAAGAAACTACTAGTCACATATCAGTCGAATTTTGTTAAATAAATAAATTAATGTCAGCAGGGTTACATTTTGTAATTCTTGTTTGCCAATCCAATATTTTGTTGCTATACTCTTTTGAGAGTACATTCATTTAACAGCTGGTATGTTGATACATTTGATACTCTTTTGTGATTGAGTTTGATACCTTTGAGAAGGATTTCAAGTAATTGAATCTTGTAAGATGAATCATTTATGGTCAGATTTATTTCAAGGCAGATCAGTATTACATATTTTGATGTGAGAGATTATAACACATTGGTGTTTTTCTGTGAAGTGAATTTTGAGAATTTTAAGAGAATTTATGCTCTATTTGAAAGCAGATCTTGAATTGGATTTCGATTACTAAGGTAATATTTTTCCTAATTGTTTAAGAAGTTGTCTAGATGTGATGAGATTAATTACAGTTATTGGAGATTGTGTGCGTTGATAATTTGAAGCCAGTTATATATTTTTGTAGATCATGCAACGTGATTAAGTGAAGTTTGTGATAGGAATTTAATGGAAGTTGCCAAGTGGAAGTTGCAATATTGCTGATGTATTTTGAGGCAGACATGAGGTTGTCGAACCCACTCTAGCATAATTTTTGAAATTCATGCTGTGCGCTGAATAGTTATGGTGATATGTGGAATAGTTATGGTGTTACGTGGAATAATTATGGTATTCAAATATGGTATTTGATAAAGTGAAAGTATATGATGAAGTTTTGGATAGTGAGATCCAACGTGATTTTGTGAAGGCAATAATAATTTTTGGCACGATAATTAAATACGAGATATAACTTGGAAGTGATACAACTGTAAGACAACGTTCTATAACCCATATTAAACAATTTGTTAGGAAATTAAACAAATAAATAATGTTGATAATACAAGATTTTCTGATAATAATAATTAATGAAATAATAATCTGAAGTTTAAGCATATTAATGATCTGACCTAATGAAATAAAAATCTGAATGACTCGATGAAATAAAAATCTAAATAACCAGATGAATATAATTTAAATAAATTGATAAATTAAATTTTGGAATAAATCAATGAATTAAATAAATGGATGAATTAAAGATTGAATAAATAAGCTGATTTAAATAAATTAACAGATGATTAAATAGATGATGAATAACTGAATTAGAAGGTGATAATCAGTTAAAGAAGCTGATGATTAATAAATGTATATGGATTTAAATAAATTTAATTGAGAGATATGATTTGAATGAGTTGAAGAATTGCAACTTGAATTAATGAATTAAATGATTTATATGGATGATTTAAGATGATTTAATCTGAATGAGATGATGAAATGAGAATGTGTGAATAATTAGAGAATATAAAGAATTGATGATTATAATATTCATTTAAATGATTTGATGGTAATGAATTAATTATTCTGACATGAATATAATGAATTTTGAGATGAGAACTAATGTGAGAAATATTTAATTTTGATGATGATGATGATTATAACCAATGAGTAGTGGATTTTCTGTGATTCACAAACAAGCATTATTAATGACAGTGTAAATATAGTGTAAATTAATTATTCGATTTATAGGAGCATCTACTAAGAATTTTCAGCATTTGAATAATGCCATTCAAGCCATAAGATTAGGTGATATTTAAATATGTGATTAGAATATATGTGTTTAGACAGATTCATTTATTTTTTACATCCACATTCTTGATGTTAACTTAAAGAGAAGTTAGGTCTCAGGTATCACGAATGTCAGTGACGCATAGACATAGTGCTACGGCGAACCTGAGAACCCAAATGAACTTTAGAAATTTTTCATATTTTATGTGGATGGAGTACACTTTGAATAGAATAGAGATGGTTCGATTTTCTGGACAATGACAATTTAACGTTGGCATTTGACCATACTCTTAGGTAGGATATGTGTTTAATATGTCTGTCTGACTATCAAAGTTTGAATAAATTTGTTTTTTTAATCTTAGTTGTGATCTGATGATGATGTGATTTTCCTATTTCTTTCCGTGTCTTAATTAAGGCTTAACCAGGAAGGATGTGGTTTGCTAGGGATTCAGTTGGTGGCGCCCATTTCTACTTGTATTTTTAAAAATTAAATTTAAGCCCGTAACGACCCTGGAGATACTTTATCTCGTGTTACCCTCTGCTTTTGTGATATTTCAACTGAATTTCCGATACATTCCTTATTTGACTTCATGTTCATTTAACTCCGCTCTGTCCTGGAAATCCAGGAATACGATGTAATAGCAGATGGGTCATCGCATCCCCAGGACGAACGGGTACAGAGAGAGAGGGAGAATTGGCTTTACCCATCCGTGGGGCTTCGATTTTGTTTATTCTATGAAAACACATCAGATTTAGATTACGAAGAGATTGATGTCAATTTCATTTAATGGTGTTATAAAATTTATTAAACTTGGTCAGACAATATACTTGTATGCCCATTCCAGTGATCATGTTAATCATATTAGTGTTATATCATGTTTAGTTATAAGTCATTTTTCTTATACCCAAGTGAAATCAGGAACTGATACATTGTGATGTGTTGCTATCTATCGTCTCTGAATAAAACGTTTATTGAAAGATATAATTATGTCAGCAGAAGATTTAGGTAAGGTGTTAGGGGAGTTACGGAATAACATGTCTAGTATTGCAGTAACTATTGCTAGAATGGAATCAGAAAGCAAAGAACAGATAAATGATTCGGAAACTAGATGTAGAGAGAATGTGAAAGCTTTACAGACTAGTAATAGGGAAGATTTGAAATTATTACAGACTAGTAATGAAGAAAATTTAAAGTCATTACAGGCTAGCAATGAAAATAATTTAAAGTCATTAGAGACCAGATTACTGTCCAGTAGTAGGGATGAGTTGAAGTCATTACAGATTAGCAACTAAACTAACTTAAAGTCATTACAGGCTAGTAATGAAGGCAATCTGAAGGATAGTTTAAAGTTATTAGAGACTAGGTTACAGTCAAATAGTAAAGATGAATTAAAATTGTTAGAAACTAGATTACAAGCTCGTAGTGAAGAAACTAACACAGAGTTGAAAAACAATTTAACTAGTTTGGAGAATAGATTAACGTTAAAGAATGATGAAATATTCAAGGCTTTGCAATTAGATATAAAGGCAGTAGAAATAAAAGGAGAGAAAAATTTGCAAATGTTAAGAAAAAATATTATTGAATTAGAAAGTAGAGAAGAAGAAAATATTCTTAATTTGAGAACAGATGTTATGTCTATACAGAAAGATATTAAATAAGATGTATCGAAATTACGATTCGACATTGATGGTTTAGTGGCAGATGTAGGCAAAATACAAGAGTGGTCTACCGAAGTATCTTTCGAATCCAAAATCAAAGGTCTAGAAATGAATCTAGGTAATGAAATCAAAAGTTTAAAGTCAGTAATTGGGACCGTTAAAGAGGAAGTCTTAGGAGAGGTTAATTCTATCTTGAAATCCTTAGAAAACCAATTGCAGGCAGACATTAGGAAAATTGATGATGACATAGATCAAAAGGTTAATGAAAACTTAGCTTTATTCAAAAATAGAGTCGGTGCAATAGTGGAAGAACGGTATAGTGAGGTCGATGCCGAAGCAAAAGAAAAACGTGCAGGCCTGGATGAGAAATTAATCGCAGGTATGGCGAATTTAGAAGCGAGATTTACTGAGAATAAGGAAGCGATGAAGATAGATTCAGCTCAGTTTAGGACAGATGTTGATCAGTTAAAAGAACAAGTCGCGTCAGTAAAGACAACATGCGAAGATAAGATAGACAAATTGAAGAACGATCTGGAAGAGAGTAACAGAACGCAGAATGTTATGTCGTTAGATAATTTGGAGACGAAGGTCAAGACAGTAGAAAAACGAACAGACGATAGGATGACTAAAATAGAGTCTATAATAAATAGTTTCACAAGTCAAGGTGTTACAACGGGGGAAGTATCGATAAATCAGACCCCGATAGATCGCAGTATGAACAATCAAGAGGTTAGCGTGGGAGAAGATAGTCAAACGCAACAGAATGTTACTTTCGAAAGGACTAATTCAACCCCTCAAGATAATTCGAATCCGAATAGAAGTACGTTTAGTATGAGTGAACGATACTCAGGTCCGGTGACCATAATAAGGAATCTGGATGATAAACCAAGGAAGTTTTCGGGGAACACAGGAGTCACACCAGTCGAATTTCTGAGAGATATTCGCGATTACATGGCGGAACATAGAGTAGCCAAGGAGAGAGAACTAAGGGTAGTCGAACGCGCCTTAGACGGGCCAGCGTTAACTTGGTTTCGCGCATTTAGGAGTAACTTTGCGAACATGGAACAATTTGCCATAGCATTTTTAAGAAGATTTTGGAGTGCAGAGGATCAGCTGAACGTAAGAGCAGAAATGTACTCGAAACGTTACTCTACTTCGCATCCGACGCATTATGCAAATTACTTTACTCGCAATTGGCTAAATTACAGTTTTTGATTCCTCCATTGCCAGAAGAAGAACTTTTGCAAGCTATAGCAAGACAGTTGCCAATTGAGGTACAACGATCACTCATAGCATCGGGAGCGAACACACTTGAGCACTATGATGATATCTTACGCCGATTAGATTATACAAGCGCTCAGATTACACCCAGAACTTCAAGGAATGATAATCGAAACACGCAAGAAGTGAATGCGGTAGTTGTCGATAACGCAGCACAGACAGATAGAAGAGATTCCTGGGGAAACAGAAGAATCGAAGGGAATAGTGGAATTATTCACAATGTTCGTGGGAATGATAGATATCAAGGATCATATGAGAGACCATATGATCAAGATACAAGAAACAGTAGATACTGGAACTATGATCAGAATTCCAGATACCAAAATAGGAACAGATATAATAATCGATATTGAGGTAGATACAACTGGAACCAAAATCAGCAGTCTAATCAAAACAATAGGCAAGATAATAGGAGAAACGATCACAACGAAAGACAGGATAATCAAGAGTATGGGAGATCAAGGCAAGAAAATAGACAGCCTAGTGTACCACCCGAGGAGGCAATTAGAGATGTCAATCGAGCAAGCACGAGTGGCGAAGGAAAAAAAACGACAAATTAACATCGATTCAGGATACTAATCATTGGGAATCAATCATCATTGTTGAGACATATCAGGTCAAAGACGAGGATTTAATTGAAGAGGGAATAGACATGAATTGCCAGTTATCAGTGTGGAAGTCATGGGAAAGGAAATAAAGACATTAGTGGATACGGGGGCTATGGTGAGCTTGATATCCATAGGCTGCCTGGATGAATTGAAATTGTCAGGAGAGATTACGATGTTGCCAACTGTTGTTAGCAAGATTCAAGGGGTGATCCCAGACAAAAGTATGAAATGTAAAAGTCAGGTACTTTTAGATGTTGGAATTGGAACCAGATATTTTGAACAGATGTTCCTAGTTGTGGGTCAACTACATTTCGATATGATCCTAGGAGTGGATTTCTTAAGTGAGAGTGGCCTGATCATAGATATGCAGAGTAGGCGCATGTACTTTCAAGAAGAGGTCATAGAAAATCAGGAATCCGAGATGACATTCTTCAGAGAGAATATATTGGATGAGATAATATGCAGCATTGAAAGGTCTATAGAGGATAAAACTAATACGAAGAGAAAGATGAATCCAGAAATTAAGGAGCAGTTTGATCAAGCAATTTCAGAATATGAGGACATATTCAATGATAAACCAGGACTCATAGAGAACTTTACTTATAGCATCAAGTTGATGGATGACAAACCATACCACAAGAATTTATATCCCATACCGGATAAATGGAAGGAAGAAGTCAGTACAATGATAAGCGATATGGAGAAAGATGGAATTATTAAGAAGATGCCGACTGCTTATTTGAATCCTTTAGCTGTTGTCAAGAAGCCCAATGGTAAGCTGAGGATATGCCTAGATGCTAGAGCCCCTAATGAAAGAGTTCTTCCTGAACACGACAGGCCACCTGTTATTCGTGAATTGTTGCGCAGATTCAGAGGAAACAGTTTCTTTTCTACTATTGATCTGACTAGTTCTTATTATCATATAGAACTAGCAGAAGACTGCAAACAATATACAGGATTCTTATTTGATCATAAAACATATGTATTTAATCGGTTACCTTTTGGAGTGAAGAATAGTGGTCCAGTGATGATCCGAGCACTAGATGAGAATTTATCAGATGCAGTTAAGGAGCATGTGGTGAGCTATATTGATGACCTGATTATAGCATCTGAGACAGCTGAAGAGCATATCAGGCACCTTAGAATGCTTTTTGAAGATCTCCGGAGGACGAACTTCAAGGTGAATTTGGACAAATGTCAGTTCTTTTATGAAGAAATCGAATTTCTTGGACATAGAATCGATGGAGATGGATATAGGCCCAATCCAAAGAAGATCATGGCTATTTCGGAATTTCCAACCCCAAGAAAGCTTAAAGAATTACGGCAGTTTTGAGGAATGTGTCAGTTCTTTTCAACACATTGTCCTGAATATACTGAAACGATGGCACCTCTGCAGGATTTGCTAAGAAAGGGAAATCGATGGAAATGGGACGACAGATGCAATCAAGCGTTTTTGGCAGCTAAGAACATGTTGATCCAGAATGTTAAACTTGAATACCCAGACTTTGCTAGAAGATTTTTTGTGGAGACACACGCATCCAAAATAGGCATCAGTGGTATCCTATATCAGTTGGACGACACAAACAGACATAGATATTTGGCTTTCACCAGTCGCAAGCTCAGGAATTGTGAAAAGAATTACTATGCAACCGAGTTAGAGGCATTAGCAGTGGTTCATGCTCTTAAGACGTGGAAGAAGGTGTTGTTTGGGCATGACATAACGGTGATCACAGATCATAAAGCCCTCCAATTTATTATGAAGACAGACTTAGCAAGTGACCGCATCACCAGATGGGCTCTGTTCTTACAACTATTTAACCCAACTGTTGTGCATAGACCTGGGAAATTAAATCTGTTAGCGGATGTGTTGAGCAGAAACCCTTGTGAAGAGGTGATTGTCAACCATATAAATCTAGTTCAAGAGGACCAAGGAACTCTGGAAAAGTTGAAGATGTTAGCGCAAACTCAGAAGAGATATACACCTTTGCGAAGGATTTACCGTTTTTTAACACGCGGGATGGACAACACCGATCCAGATTTTAGAAGAACTGAGATAGAAGCTAGAAAGTATCACATGATGGGAGGTGTTATACCGGTAATTTGGATGATACACCGAACCGCAGCTCATGTAGGTGTAGACAAGACTTTGGCTCTTACTCAAGAAACTTTCGTTTGGAGACAAATGGGACAAACGATCCGCGACGTCATAAAGACCTGTGACAGTTGTCAGCGAAGCAAATATTCATCTAAATTAATGAAGGAAGTTCCTAGATCGATATTACCTAGCAAGCCGAGAGAACTTTTCGCTACGGACATTTTTGGTCCGATTCCTCGTTCGACGGAAGGAAACCAGTTTGTTTTGGTGACAGTAGACGTATTTTCTAAATACGTATCTTTATGTCCAATCCAGAAAGCTACATCCAAGTATGTGATCAACAGATTAGAGAAAACAGTAATTCCAAGTATGGGGAAACCTGAAATTTTGTTGAGTGACCATGGATCACAGTTCACCAGTATGGAATTTTCTGCTGCTATGGAACGTTTGGGAATAAGGCATGTATTTAATTCTGTGCGGTATCCAGAGGGAAATCCAGCCGAAAGAATTATGCCGGAGATCAGTAAAATGTGTCGCTTATATGTTTCAAGACAACACCACCGATGGATGGAAGTGATACCCATCATTAGCCAATGTTTGAATTCTACCATACATGAAAGTACAGGACAGATTCCGTCCATACTTCATCATGGGTTGAAACCTGATAGACCATGGGACCGAATCGTGAAGGCACCAGTAGATCCTGAACCTACACAAGAAAGAAGAGTCGAGATGGCAGGAGAAAGACTCAGAAGACAGGCAGAGAAGAGAGCCAGGAGGCACGCAGGAAGGAGGTTTCATGAGCCATTTCAAGAAAATGACGAGGTGCTGATCAGGAAGCCAGTCACATCGAATCTTCAACTGAAGATCTACCATAAATTTGCGCCATTGTACGCTGGTCCATTCCGAATTGATGAAACATACCGAAATAAAAGCTACAAGATTGTTGGAATGGATACTAAAGAAGTTGTGGGGACTTTTAACGCAGCTAGCATTACAAAGTATCATTATGCTGAGTAAGAGGATGATTGCAGAGCTATCGTGTACATATGTTGTGTATAGAATGCCTGAGAGTATTTTTTTTCTCAAGCCTGATAAAAAGGAGATGTACGGGAGAGATGTACCCGATACCTAGTTGAGGCTATCGGCTACGCCAGTTGACATCGAGCCGTAGTTGAAATTTATGGGAAAAGTAGAAGAGATAGCGCTCAGATCGAGTCGAGAAGAATGTTAGGAAATGACGTAGGAGGCCAAGGATGAAGGTGGCACTACCAGTCAAGCAGATGGAAATATGGGAGGAATATTGAAGTATTATCAAGATCTATGTGGAACATAATATTATATCATTTCAGAAGAGAAGAAATGTCAAGCAATCTTTATGGTGATAACTTGAAGAAAGGCAGATAATTCCTTAAGTTATTGTATAACTTAATAGCCGAGATGATGGTGGTCGAGATTATACTTGTGACGTATGACCGCAGAAGGTAGGGGAACGTCACGTGACAGCGCCGAGTAGGAGCTCATAATCACGCAGTCTGAGGACAGCAGTATTAGTTCAGCCAGCAGAGCCGAGTACAGCACTTGGTGCGCGAGAGAAACAGCAGTAGTATTCCGGCAAGCAGAGTTGTGTACAGCACTTGGTGCGCGGTGAAACGACAGTATTAGTTCAGCAAGCGGGGCTGATAGCAGCATACGCTGGGAGAGCGAAAGTAGGTCAGTCAGTCAAGACAAGAGAAGCACGGTGGGCAGTGCGAGAAGAGTGGCTAGCGAGGCAAGCTATACAGGCCGTGAAAGCGAATGGAGAGCCGGTGTTCGGACAGGAGTATTTCCAACATCATAGTTTCAGTTATGCGACCAGCAATGCTTTCCAAATGTTAAAGTGATAAGCAGCATTGTAACAAGATTGAGAACATTATTTCAAGCCGCATTCGTAGCACAGGACAGCACAGCGAAGCGGTATGACGAGGCAAGTTTTACGCGTCGATCATTCTAGAACAGTGAGATAGAGCAGGGCGTGCTGGTTCCGACATTTTGTAAGCAGGCGACATGCAGGAAGCTGAACTGTATTTCAACATTTGTTACAGCTTGATAAGTTTGGACTTGTATTCAACAGTCGAATTGTGCAGGCAGATAGTAATTATATACTGCTATTGTGAACTTTCAAACGGACTTAGATATATTCCAATGATATTACGGCTTATCAAACAATGCATTTCATACCGGAATATTTAGAGCGACCATGGGGTCAGGCCAACATTAATGCTTTTTAGGCAAATGAACTATTACGAGTATATGCACTTAAGGAACATTGGCACGTGCAGCAATATAGTGGTTTTTCATGAACTATTCTGAAATATTAATTACGAACACAGCTACAGGGTGTTTAAGAAATTCATATACTTTTATAAATAAATTTTATTTTCTGCAAGTGAAATTCAGCCGCTGTGGAGATTAACTTTTATCATACGCAAACCGAACATTGTATGGGACAGTGGCGTGACATAGTCGAAGAGTATGGGGTACTCTACGTTTATGAACTTTTACGGAAGAATTTGGACAGTATCCGTGATGGATAATATGCAGTTCATCATGTCGGAGTAGGCGAATACGGAGACGAGATGGCACCACAGAGCGATGGATTCGGTTCCTGAAGAAGAGGATGTTAAACAGCAGATTCACTTGGGATATGAAGGCGATCGTTATTCTAGTGGGTGATACGATGTTTCCGTCGATCTTTCGAGAAATTTGTTTCACTCACGAGGATAATCGACGATCTTGGAAATATATTAACAGCTGATATGAGAAGGTATTGTAAGAGTTATGACTTTCCTGACATGATTTTTTCATGAACACTGGGCATACTTGTATATATTTCTAGTAGGAGTTCTACGATTATTTTGACATGGCTTAGACATTATTTGCTCCATTTTGCTAGAATATGGCGTTACCATATGATATGGCAGGCACCATTATACGACATTCTCACCATTGGTTGGCTTTATTAAGCAGATGTTTGGTCTTTTTGACATTTTTCAGTAAGGATAGTTTTCTTGGATAGTTATTTTTTGTGGCGAGTATTTCGAACTCGTGATCTGCAATTGGATTATTTAAATTACTTCGTCAGTTCATTGCATACTAGCGAGTGTGAATTTTTCATCAGTAGGGATTTTTTCTATTGGATTGTTTGGAGATATTAAGATTTTATTCACTCAAGTGAATGAATATCGCTTTTATGTGACAACTAGAGACTTGTTGATTCCAATCTGGTACATTCACTCATCAGTCTACGAAATGGGGCCTTTCGTTTTATACGATTGCGTGGTGGTACACACCTGACCCATCGTCCAGGGCATTATCATGTTAGTCTACGGGGCAAGGCCTTTCGCTTTAGGCGATTGCGTGGTGGTACACACCTGATTTACCATTGAGGTACTCATTTTTATCATCCGAGTGTACTTGAGATTGTAAGAGGATCAAACAAGAAACTACTAGTCACACATCAGTCGAATTTTGTTAAATAAATTAAAAATAAATATCAGCAGGGTTACATTTTGTAATTCTTGTTTGCCAATCCAATATTTTGTTGCTATACTCTTTTGAGAGTACATTCATTTAACAGCTGGTATTTTGATACTTTTGATACTCTTTTGTGCTTGAGTTTGATACCTTTGAGAAGGATTTCAAGTAATTGAATCTTGTAAGATGAATCATTTATGGTCAGATTTATTTTAAGGCAGATCAGTATTACATATTTTGATGTGAGAGATTATAACACATTGGTGTTTTTCTGTGAAGTGAATTTTGAGAATTTTATTAGAATTTATGCTCTATTTGAAAGCAGATCTTGAATTGGATTTCGATTACTAAGGTAATATTTTTCCTAATTGTTTAAGAAGTTGTCTAGATGTGATGAGATTAATTACAGTTATTGGAGATTGTGTGCGTTGATAATTTGAAGCCAGTTATATATTTTTGTAGATCATGCAACGTGATTAAGTGAAGTTTGTGATAGGAATTTAATGGAAGTTGCCAAGTGGAAGTTGCAATATTGCTGATGTATTTTGAGGCAGACATGAGGTTGTCGAACCCACTCTAGCATAATTTTTGAAATTCATGCTGTGCGCTGAATAGTTATGGTGATATGTGGAATAGTTATGGTGTTACGTGGAATAATTATGGTATTCAAATATGGTATTTGATAAAGTGAAAGTATATGATGAAGTTTTGGATAGTGAGATCCAACGTGATTTTGTGAAGGCAATAATAATTTTTGGCACGATAATTAAATACGAGATATAACTTGGAAGTAATACAACTGTAAGACAACGTTCTATAACCCATATTAAACAATTTGTTAGGAAATTAAACAAATAAATAATGTTGATAATACAAGATTTTCTGATAATAATAATTAATGAAATAATAATCTGAAGTTTAAGCATATTAATGATCTGACCTAATGAAATAAAAATCTGAATGACTCGATGAAATAAAAATCTAAATAACCAGATGAATATAATTTAAATAAATTGATAAATTAAATTTTGGAATAAATCAATGAATTAAATAAATGGATGAATTAAAGATTGAATAAATAAGCTGATTTAAATAAATTAACAGATGATTAAATAGATGATGAATAACTGAATTAGAAGGTGATAATCAGTTAAAGAAGCTGATGATTAATAAATGTATATGGATTTAAATAAATTTAATTGAGAGATATGATTTGAATGAGTTGAAGAATTGCAACTTGAATTAATGAATTAAACGATTTATATGGATGATTTAAGATGATTTAATCTGAATGAGATGATGAAATGAGAATGTGTGAATAATTAGAGAATATAAAGAATTGATGATTATAATATTCATTTAAATGATTTGATGGTAATGAATTAATTATTCTGACATGAATATAATGAATTTTGAGATGAGAACTAATGTGAGAAATATTTAATTTTGATGATGATGATGATTATAACCAATGAGTAGTGGATTTTCTGTGATTCACAAACAAGCATTATTAATGACAGTGTAAATATAGTGTAAATTAATTATTCGATTTATAGGAGCATCTACTAAGAATTTTCAGCATTTGAATAATGCCATTCAAGCCATAAGATTAGGTGATATTTAAATATGTGATTAGAATATATGTGTTTAGACAGATTCATTTATTTTTTACATCCACATTCTTGATGTTAACTTAAAGAGAAGTTAGGTCTCAGGTATCACGAATGTCAGTGACGCATAGACATAGTGCTACGGCGAACCTGAGAATCCAAATGAACTTTAGAAATTTTTCATATTTTATGTGGATGGAGTACACTTTGAATAGAATAGAGATGGTTCGATTTTCTGGACAATGACAATTTAACGTTGGCATTCGACCATACTCTTAGGTAGGATATGTGTTTAATATGTCTGTCTGACTATCAAAGTTTGAATATTATTATTTTTTATCTTAGTTGTGATCTGATGATGATGTGATTTTCCTATTTCTTTCCTTGTCTTAATTAAGGCTTAACCAGGAAGGATGTGGTTTGCTAGGGATTCAGTTGGTGGCGCCCATTTCTACTTGTATTTTTTTAAATTAAATTTAAGCCCGTAACGACCCTGGAGATACTTTATCTCGTGTTACCCTCTGCTTTTGTGATATTTCAACTGAATTTCCGACACATTCCTTATTTGACTTCATGTTCATTTAACTCCGCTCTGTCCTGGAAATCCAGGAATGCGATGTAATAGCAGATGGGTCATCGCATCCCAGGACGAACGGGTACAGTACAAACTACGGTACAAATTATTTATGTAATACAAAGGGTTGTGGGGCTAAGAGGAAACGTCAAATCTCGGCAGTAAGACAATGGCGTAATCTGTGTTCATCTTTTGGCATGACAAGGCCAGGTGAGAGGAGGGCTTGGTACTACCGCTTATCTGCGTATATCGCGAGGTGAGAAGGATAACTTCCTGACGTGGGTGTGTCACAACACAGTTCTAATGTGAGTGCCTCAATCGGGCGCAGTCCAATTCGGCCAGTTAATTACACTGATAAAATCGGACAGACTTTTCTGGCCAGCATGATCTGCCCCTTTGATAAGACATAGTCCAATTAGGCCAGCGATAGCTCATTAGCAATCTCCCCTCTCTTCCCCCACTCTGCAGCCAACACAAACCATACTGTACACAAGTTCCAACCTTTCCTCATTAAACTGTTGGAGGGAAGGTGACTCTCAGTTACACGGTCCCAGGGGTGTCAAGTACTATAAAGTCGCATATGTATGACCCAGCGTTCAGGATGGTAATTGAGTAGTGAATAAAACAGGATTGCTTTGATGAATCCTCGGTAAAACGGTTGCCATAATTCAGTTTGATCGATTTTTTTTAAGTCAGTCTTTTCAGATTACATTTCATTGAGCATTATGTGTCCACCTCATTGCGTATTGGCTGTCACCACGGAGACTCGGGTTCGATTCCTGGCTATGCCAAGGAATTCAATTCTGGTATGAGGCCTGGAACGGGGTACACACAGCCTCGTAAGGTAAAACTGAGAAGAGGTGTATTCGATTCCTAATCCCGCCATCCTGGAAGTGGTTTTCGTGGTTTCCCACTTCTACTCCAAGCAAATGCCCGATTGGGTCCTAACTGAAGGCCACGGCCACCTCCTTCCCAATACTCATTTGAATTACACTAGGCCTACACACAATAATACAGCCATCAGAGTACCACAGGTTATCAGACAAATCTCCCCCCCACACACACACACACACACAATTACGTGGGGTTACATGACCACGATGTCGCAAAGCCCCTCAATCAACAACAACATTGAGCATTAGGCAGTAGGCGAATTTTCAAGGCATCAACATCAGCCCTCAGGTGAAGACCATTCACATCATGTACTATATTTACGTTCATATATGCTCAATCATCATCATATATATTATTTCAGTAGTGTAGATCCCTCCTGCGGTGCTCACAAGCCACCGAGCGTGAAAAATGAACATTCGAATGAAAGAGAATATACATTACCAGTGACGCATTGCACTCTAATTTCATAAATATCTATAATTTCTTTAAAGAATGACTTTAAAAAAACTGTACGAAGTGTGCGATTTGCAGATACTGTTACCTGGGATACCAGGGTGAAGCTTATGGACACTTATCCACAACTGTAGGGAAAAACTGAACCACTTCTCATCTCGTTCCCGTCAACATATTTAGTTGAAAAAGGATTTAGTTCTGTTATCCAGCTCCTCACAAAACAAAGAAATAAGTTGGACATGCCTCAAAGGAGACTTGCCCGTGAATTTAACGAACATAAAACCGGATATTCAAGCTTTAACTGAAATCCAGCAAGCACAAGGCAGCCATTGAAAAGGTAAAATAAAACAATAACAAAGTTTTCTAACTGTCAATCTTTTTTCCAGATTCCAATTTAAAAAAGAAAACACGAATTCCTATTTTTAAATGTACGTCAATGATCTTAGTTAAATATTTCAATTCTTTGTTCTTTAAAAAATCCGTAAAAATGTATATTTTTCTGTGTTATTTAAGAGTGACCGGATAAAACTGCTTCGGTTGTTTTTATATACGGTAGTAAAATTGTTTAAAATAAATCTGCCTTATTATTTTCACTTTACTTCAAATTCAAGTTAGGCATACAATGAAAATGAAAAGGGGGCGATAGGTTATTATTATTATTATTATTTATTAAATCGTTACAAATACACACATTTTACAACATTCAGGTTAACTGGACACATTTTATGAATTTCCTTACACTTCCTACTCATTGTTTAACCTGTCAATTTACAATTATTAAATTATATTGTTACAATATGATAAAGACAGGTCGAAATAGGATACAAATTCTTACAGAGCAGGAAGAGATATCACATATGCCACTAAAAGGTGCAACCTTGTGTGTGGCATGCATATCATTGATTACTATTTCAAAATATTGTATAATGGCTTAGCCGAATAACACGTTCAATGTAAATTATGTATACACTAAACAAGATGTTCAGTAAAGAACATATAGCCTACTTTCTCCTAAATGCATGGGTATTGTTATAACTCCTTGTCCTTTCCAAGGAGTATATTTGAATGTTGGTTGTAGTAGCTTGTTGAAATAAGTGTCATACGGATATTAAACATGAATATGAGGTGCCCTTTGCTAGTGCTACCTCTGTACCAAATTTCGTTCAATTCGGTTTCACCGTGTTTGAATAGATAGGGGGAATCGATTGGCACACATACATGGCCGCCAGCCGCAAATTATTGGGCAGATGTCCTAGTAGTTTTGTCAAAAGATTCTTCATACATAAAGGTATAATGTTACAAAATCTGGTAGAGATCAGATAAAAAGGTTGGTCGTAATTTGATTTAAGCTTTGAACATTTGGGTGGCCGCCATTACGTTTCCGTCAAGATTGCGGCGATATAAAACATGACACTGAGGTGCTCTTTGCTTGTGCTACCTCTGTACCAAATTTCGTTCAATTCGGTTTCACCGTGTTTGAATAGATAGGGGGAATCAATTGGCACACATACATGGCCGCCATCCGCAAATTATTGGGCAGATGACCTCGTAGTTTGGTCAAAAGATTCTTCATACATAAAGGTATAAAGTTGCAAAATTTGGTAGAGATCAGATGATTAGGTTGGTCGTAATATTATTTAAGCTTTTAACATTTGGGTGACCGCCATTACGACTTCGTCAAGATGGCGGCGATATAAAACATAACACTGAGATACCCTTTGCTAGTGTTACCTCTGTACCATATTTCATTCAATTCGGATTCACCGTGTTTGAAAAGATAGGGGGAATCGATTTGCACACAAATATACCACCATCCGCAAATTATTATTTAGATGACCTCGTAGTTTGGTCAAAGGATTCTTTATACTTAAAGGTATAATGTTACAAAATTTGGTGGAGATCAGATGAATAGGTTGGTCGTAATTTGATTTAAGCTTTGAACATTTGAGTGGCCGCCATTACGTTTACGTCAAGATGGCGGCGATATAAAACATGACACTGAGGTGCCCTTTGCCAGTGCTAACTCTGTACCAAATGTCGTTCAATTCGGATTCACCGTGTTCGAATTGATAGGGGGGACAGACATTCAGAGTACTCACACTCACACACACACAGACAGACAGACACACAATTTTTGGCCTTGTAGTGATCTCAAAGTCTACTTTCATTTTTTGCAAAAATCGAAAGTAGGCTAAAAATAATGAATATGATGGAAAATAGAATTTGTGTTTGTATAAACTTGTAGGCTCAAATAATTATATTTTCAATTTTAATTTTGTTTTCTCTGAGAAAATGTTTTATATGCATCTTCAGGTTTGCATGACTTCCTTTAAATTCTTTTAATTTAATTGGGAGAATATTATATAATTGAAGAGCCCGGTGCAAGAACCAGACAGCTCCACTTTTTGGTCAAAATCGTTTTTTTGCTGTAAGGTATCATAAAAAAAATGCTCTATCTGCTGGTCCAAGAACCAGATAACTCAACTGAGTTGGTGCGTAGTTACAATGGAAAAGGAACTGTCTGGTTTGTTTTGACTGTTTCTGCCGGGGCAAGATCCCATACAGCTCCTGGAGTTGTCTGGTTCTTGCAGCGACTGTAGTTCAATGTTCGGCTACTTGGCTGCGCATGGTAGTTGCTATCGAGACAGCACAAGGTGAACACGTGGTTCTTATACTATTCTGTTGTGTTAGATTAGTTTTGTGTTAATTCAATCAGTGTTTTGATGTAATAGCTTCAATATGGACAGTGAAGAACAGCTCACAGACAGTATTTATCATGAAGATCATGATTCCATCCATCCAGTTCCGAGTACGTCGAATGTTATCGCAGACAGCACCACCACGCCTGCTGCTAAAGGAAAGAAACGCCACAGAAGAGAAGAAACATGGAAGCGGAATGTATTAAAAAAACAGAGGTCAAGTGGTTGTCAACACGTAAGTCCATCTAATGTTGATATAAAGGCACGTATCACGGGGCCAGACTGTGAATGCAAAGCAAAATGTTTTACCAAAGTGCCAGACTATGTTAAAACTAACACAATAGAGCACTTCAATTTAGCGGCGGACAAAAACAAACAGGATATATATTTAGGTGGATTAATAAGTATTGTTCCTATACAAAGACGTAGGCCTAAAACCGGCATTGGACAAAATCGAGCTTTCTCATGCAAATATAGAATAAAGCAAGGTGAATTTGAAATGCATGTCTGCAAGAAGGCTTTCTGTTCGTTGCATGGTGTGGGTAAAGCGAGGATTGAACGAATAATCAGAAACCTACAAACTGCAAGCCCATTTCCTGTGGACAAACGTGGAAAGCACAACAATAGGCCGAACAAACTACCTGGCGAAATTCTACAAAATATTGATGACCATATTAATAGCTTCCCCAAACAAAGCTCACATTATAGCCGCGAAAGAAATGAAAAGAAACAGTATCTCTCACCCGAATTAAATTTGTCAAAAATGCATAGGTTATATTTGGAAAAGTACGAACCGACTGTCTACGAAAACATGCATAAAGGTAACACGTGTCGTCCATTAGTGTCATATGATTTTTATTGCCGTCATTTTTCTGACTACCACAACCTATCCTTTGGAGTTCCAAGAAGTGACACATGCCAGACATGTGACCGTTTGGACAATCAGATGAAAGGAGAACAGGATCCTGTTACTGTCAACAAACTCAAGATTGAACTAGAGCTGCACAAGCGGAAAAGTGAGGAATTTTACAAAGATATCCAAAAAACGACAAAGGAGGCTAAGGAAAGTGGAAACATTGAGGTGTTGTCTTTTGATTTTGAACAAAATCTGCCATTACCATTAGTACCGAGTGGGGACATATTTTATAAAAGGCAGTTGTGGGTATACAACTTTTGTATACATTCTGGAAAGACCGGAAAATCATTCTGTTTTATGTACGATGAATCTGTTGGTAGGAAGGGTCAAAATGAAGTGATTAGCATGCTTAATCATTTCATACAAACCGAGATAAGTCAAGACATCACAATCTTGTATCTTTTCTCGGACAACTGTTCGGCACAGAATAAGAACATTGGTCTTTTTCATTTTCTGTATACACTTGTGAAAGGACTTGGACGGTTTGAGAAAATAATACATCGGTATCCAGAGCCTGGGCACAGCTTCCTTCCCTGCGACCGGACCTTTGGTGTCATCGAGAAAGAAAAACGAAAGCGAGAAAGACTATATTTGCCACAAGAGTATCGTGTGCTAGTACAGAATGTGAGTCGCAAGTTCATTGTTCATGATGTTACACAAAATACATTTTTGGACTATACAAGTCACTTCAAAACCTTATTCAAAACAAAGGTTAGTGCTCGTGAAGGTTCAACGTTGGCAGTATCAAAATACAGATATGTTGAATACAACAGCGACGGACTGGTGTGTAGTGTCAATGCGAGTGCTATAGTAAGAGATTTCTTTGTTTTGGAAAAAGCAGGAGCTACTCTTTCCTTACCAGACGCATCATGTCTTTTACATCGCAGAGTCTTAAAACTCAATCCAAATAAGGTAAAGGATATTAAAGACATTGCTTCAAAGTATGTTCCACCGGACTGTTTGTGGTTCTACAACCAGCTAGTTTCAACTGAAAATGAAGATGCAATCGATAATGATGTTGCTACTGAATGATGATGAACTTACAGTGGATTAAGTTTCCTTGGTGTGTGTAAATCTTGTCTCTATGTAAAAATATTGAGTTTCATAGCAAGTCTGCTATATAATAAAGTATGGTACATTGATAACTCAGGTAACTATTAATGGTTATTGCATCCTCCGTTTTAAGCATACTTTACCGGGCCAAGAAACAAGACAGCTCCAGCAATTTTATATATTTCATATATAAATTGAGATGATTCTAACAACAAAAACCATATCATTTTCACTTACGTATGTGTGTTACTATTCCTTCTAGCAATTGTACATGGAAAAAATTTAAATGTTCGAAATTTGAATTTTTTATTCAGTTTTTTGTGTCTCCTGAAATTTTTTATAATTTGGACCTGTCTGGTTCTTGCACCGGGCTCTTCAATTTTGGTGAGAAATACAGAAAGTTACGTTTGGCTATACATAACTTAGGTTGATATAAAATAAGAGTGATCAACATTATTCGTAGTATGAGATTCTACACTATCTGAACACTTTTTAGTACATTTTTATAGGCGCCTCCCCAGGCAAGAACTGACTGGACTAGAGCATGGGAGATGTCTCTTATTAATTTGTAATTGACAATATGTTTTAAATTTTGAAATATAGAGATTGTTCTTCTTATTTTACTTGTAAGGTGTTTGCATTCGGTGTTAGTCAACCTCTAGAAAGGGGAGATGGGCCAAAAAAGGTTGAGAACCACTGGGCTACGCCTACCGTTGATGAATTTCAAAATTAGAGAAAAATAACTGTGCATGTAATTTGCAGGATAAGAAAGATTATGTAACAAGATTGATGATCATGATGATGATGATGATGATGATTGGTGTCTTAACGGTCGGAACAGCAAGGCCATCTGCCCTAACATTGGCTAATGTTATGCAAATAGTTTCAGTCTGAGTGAAACAGCTGGCTAAGAACTTACTTTCTATCAAGTTACAACACATAGCGAGAGCATTTGAATGCAAATATCTCTAGACGAATTTTAATCCACGCAAAATAACTCGAACCACCCCGTGGCACTACTGCCCATGTTTGATCCTGGCCTACCAAGCGACCGCTGCCCAGCCATTCGGCATACAGATTGAAGGGTGAAGCGAGGTCAGGTCGCGTCACCTCGACCGTTAATTTTTGTCTCCGTGACTGGGGCGCTGCCCCACTGTCAGACAACTACTCAATTGTCCTAACGAGGCTGAGTGTACACTTTTCCTTCCCCTGTTGCAGAATTGAGAAGAGGCAGGTTCGATTCCCACCTCAGCCATCCTGGAAGTGGTTTCCAAGGTTTCTCATTTCTACTCTACGCAGATGCCGAGATTGTACCTAAATTAAGACCATGGACACCTCCTAACCATATCCTAGACCAATTACAAGTACACAATAATACGCTACAGCAGTCACTATAACACAAATTATCAGACAGATTCAACATACACCCAAGTATTACATAATCGCAAAGCCTTTAAAATGAATAAACGACAAAAAGTACCCCTTTTCAGCCCTCGAGTCAGATCTTAAGTATGACTGGCTGCGTTGCTCAGTGGTAACGTTCTCGCATGCTGTGCCCAAGGTTACAGGATCGAATCCTGGCGCAGTTAGTTGGCATTTGTGGGTGCGATGGAGCCAGAGCCGTGTCAGTAGTTTTACTGGCACGTTAAAGATTTCCTTCGGGACAACATTCCGACACCCCGGCGTCTATAGATCATACGTTTCTGGCTGGAATCTAACCCAGAGCCTCCTCGGTAAGAGAAAAGCGTGCTATCCATACACCCCGGGGGACAATAATAATAATAATACTAATAATGTAAGGGGTTTAAGGTACCTTTTAACTGTTGTGGCCTTTTAAAAGAATAAAGGCATAATGTTTGTTTCACTGAAAGTATGCAAAACCCATTTTGTACAACCCTACATGGAAGTGTGTTTACGGGAAATACCAGAGCCAGTGGGTCATTCTGCAAGATCAAGTAAGTTATCTTAGCTTTTGGGTTTTGACAATTGTAGTGGTGGGGGACCGAAAGGAGAAGGATCTCAGCGGAAGAACCAGAACTTGGCCTGGGGTAATTGGCCAGAATGGACTGTACGATGGAATGACAAGATAAGAAAGATCCACTCAGAAGATTAGCTGGCTCAATTCGCCAACTCCCCCTCATTCAAGAATATAAGAATTCATAAGATACTTATCATTCACTTCGTACGACCGTGGAGTGAGTCCATAGGCATGGTAGGAGTAAGATTGATCAATTCTCTTCAGAGTTATTTTATATTTATTGCTAACTCCACTATTCTCAACAAAGGATGTGATAACATTGATTTGTTGCTGTAGATTCCTATGCTAGTAAGTACTTTATTTTTCGCGGAACTTTGAGTTAGTTTTATATAGGCCTACTCGAGTATTAGTGATTTAGAGCGCAAGTCTGCCATATAACATTTCTTTATTTTCTCAGGTGACTGGAATATGACCTCATAGACTACCTTCCTTTATTCTATGAACTCGTCAACGATGGGTACCAAGCCAACTGAAGTGTTATAAAAGAAATAAAATGCATATGTTTCTATTCATCAAACGACTCATAAACGTGTTATTTACAAACTGTTACAACTATCTGGACCAGTTTCTGTAAATATGCGAGTCAAAATACCCAGATGCTCAGGAATAGTTAAATGATATATTTATGAACTCTGCTCAGATTGACATATAAAACATTGTAACACTCGGCAATGAATTATTTTAGGACCATTTAGACCGTACTCTTTTACATAAGTCCCAGTTATTGGAGAGAAGCTGGACTGTATCCTGAAAGGTTAAGTTAACGTTAAAATTTCATAAACATCGAGTACAGACGCCGGCGTTTAGGTCTGCACTTGACATTGAGAGCTTAGCGATAGGAGAGGGGTGTAGAGTGGTGCGGGGAAAATGTCGAATACTTCCCTATCGGAGAACATTGACGCGCGTGACAGTAGGTTCTCACTATCAGACACAGACACGCTCATCGTGGTAAATGCTTCACACCGGGGGTGTGGGATGGGGAAGTGCAGAGCTAACTGCCGGTAGAAGAATGTGAGAAAATTAACTGAAACCTGAGGATATGGCCTCCTCACTGGCTGAAGAGCAGTGAAATTACAAATTAGAGGGTAGAAATACCGAACGATTCTTTAGCTGGTCCATAACTCTCCTTCCTTACACTTCAGGATGGACCTCCCTGTTCCTCCCTGGTCTTAATTTTTCGAATACAGCAGCCCTCATTTTTGAGGTTTAGGACCTATCTTTCCTTCTAGTGGGCTATATTTAGTGGTCTTGATCTAATCAAACAGTCTTCATGTTCCTACAATACATTAAGGGTGTCTGTTCATGAGAGGAAAGCTCGCATCTTGATAATTCCCCTTGAGGCCGACAGGGTAGTCTGACTCTGACATTGATGATAAAGGAATAAGCAAGTCCTACCAACAGCACCGTAAATGACGGGACATGGCTATGAGTGTCATCCTTGCATTTCTCTCTACAATAACACTAGCTATCAGTACTTCCACTTTAAGGGTGATCATAATTAGATAATTTTGTATGGATAGTTCACTTCATTTGATGATTAAGATGTTGTATTACGATTAGACATTTTTAAAATTCCGAATGAATTTTAAATTGAAGTCAGAGAAGTGTTATTGTTGATTCTTTTAGGGGCCTTGCGACATCGTGGTCATGTAGCCCCGTGTACTTGGGTGTGCGTAGAATTTGACCGACCATATCCCAGACATGTTCGATGGGCGACATGTCAGGCGAACGGGCAGGCCAGGGAAGCAGAGGTATCCGTCGTTCTGCGAATTAGGCTTGCACATTCCTCGCCACACGCGGGCGGGCATTGTCCTGCCGAAATATGGCCTGTGGAACGGCCTGCAAGAGGAGCAGTGCCGCGGGCTGTAAAACTTCCCTGATGTAGCGGTCACTGTTCAGATTGCCCGCAAGACGTACGAGGCACGATCGCCTCTTATAGGCAATTGCGCCCCAAACCATTACACCTGGTGTTTGTCCGCTATGCCGCTCAACAATACAATCTGCCTGATTGCGTTCTCACTGGCGGCGTCGAACGGGTATGCGGCCATCACTGTAGGAATACGGAATAAGGAATAAGCAAGTCCTACCAACAGCTCCGTAAATGACGGGACATGGCTAAGAGTGTCATCCTTGCATTTCTCTCTACAATAACACCAGCTATCAGTACTTCCACTTTAAGGGCGATCATAATTAGATAGTTTTGCATGGATAGTTGATGCTCTTATTTATTTGAAGATTAAGATGTATTACGATTAGACATTTTTAAAATTCCGAATGAATTTTAAATTGAAGTCAGAGAAGTGTTATTGTTGATTCTTTTAGGGGCCTTGCGACATCGTGGTCATGTAACCCCGTGTACTTGGGTGTGTGTAGAATTTGTCTGATAACCTGTGTCACTGTGATGTCTTTACTAGTGTGTGTATTTGTAATTGAAGTAGGATTTGGGTAGGAAGTGGCCATGGCCCTAAGTTAGGTACCATCCCAGGATTTACCTGGAATAGAAGTTGGAAACCACGGAAAGCCACTTTCAGGATGGCTGAGGTGGGAATTGGAACCACCTCTTCTCAGTTTTGCCTCACAAGACTGAGTAGACCCCGTTCCAGACTCAGACCAGAATTAAATTTGTTGGCAGAGCCGGGAATTGAACCCGAACCTCCAGGGCGACAGCCAAGAATGCTAGTCGCTACACCACGAGGTGGACCTCCGTTGATCATTAGAAGTAAGAGCATATGTCTCTATGCTGCCAGTCGGAGAGTAGTGGCTTCAATCTGATTGGTGGAGTCCCTGACAGGAAGTTATTGTTTAATATCCACACGTAGGTGGACTCATCTCTGCCCCAATTGTATACATTCTTTAGACGTTTTATTCTACTCTTCTTGGTATTGCAATAGATAATACTTAAACGTGATTATTATCGTATTGGAAACCATTTTTCAGTGTTGCCTTAGTAATCGAAATGTAATGTTTATCACTCTGTCAACACGGTTGTACCCAATTGTAATGGGTGGCTCCCTAATCCTGAAAAAAATACATGAGATTAATAAATTCACTTGGATGACCAGTTTCGAACGTCAAGCGATCATCATCGGACTCTTTACACTAAGGCTATTACATCTTTGTCTACAAGTATGGGTGATAGTATCTACAACATATGCACTTATACAGGGTGTATCTTAATTATACCGACAAAAAAAAATCAGGGACGCTCTGCGTGTTATGTAAAAGACGATGCCGCAATCGGATTGGCGGAGAAAATTTTTCCCTTCGAGAAAATGAGGTTACTTTTTTACTTCCGGGCGCGCGATTCAAATTGACGGGCTCGCCGTACTTGCTGAACCAGAGCGCAAGCCGAGGCGACGAGGAAACTTGCGCATTCCCGCCAGCATATGTCTGTCTCCTTCTATCACACTCCCTTCCCTTGCCTGAAGCACAGCATTGCCAGCGGCTTGCTCTCTGGCTCAGCAAATACGACGAGTTCGTAGATTTGAATCGAACGCCCGGAAGTAACAAATTAACCTCATTTTCTCGAAGAGAAAAATTTTCTCCGCCGATCCGATTGCGGCATCGTCTTGTACATAACACGCAGAGCGTCCCTGATTTCTTTTGTCGGTATAATTAAGATACACCCTGTATAGTTGCAGTAGTAGAGTAGTTAAAGTAACACAACTAGTGAATATTATTTTCTTAGTATTCTCATTAGACCGGCCAGCGCTTATAAGGCTGATTAGCTTGCGCGTGGCGCGAATGAAAACTGGCCTGTATTAGTTGAAGATGTCCACATACAGTAACATACACCATATTAGGAGGCTCTGGACTTGGCAGCACACATATGTTATATTATTCTATGAACACAGACAGTTAGGAATGTGTGTGTGTGTATGGGAGGGGGGGGGGGGATAAGTGATACGCGCACACAGGAAATTCCTTCCAGTTCAGTGCAGGCAGTGAAGAGAGCATCGGCTCACAACCGAACCGCAAACCACTCAGCAGCTAAGGTCCGCTTTCACCAACGTCAATTACCTCTTAATTTTATCAAAGAGAAACGCTCGTTAACTTACCACTAACAAGGAATTACGTTAAATGGCCAAAGCATCGTTAAAGTGGCGGAAAACAGCTGAACTGTGCGTCGCGCATCTCACAATGGTGGTTTGTTTCCGAATTTCACACGAACTTTCATCCGTATGAATATAAAATATGTTTATCACACTGCAATAATAAAATATTACAATTACACACATTACTTTTTTAGTCGGTTTACCCTCCAGAGTTGGCTTTTCCCTCAGACTTAGCGAGGGATCCCACCTTTACCGCATCCTGGGCAGTGTCCTGGAGCTTGAAACATCGGGTCGGGGGATACAACTGGGGAGGTGGGACGAGCACCACGCCCAGGCGGCCTCATCTGCAAATCGAACAGGGGCCTAATGAGGGATGGGAAGATTGGGAGGGATAGGCAAGGAAGAGGGGAGGAGGCGGCCGTGGCCTTACGTTACGTACCATCCCGGCACCGCAACCGCTTACGCTACGAAGACAATTAAGAGAGTGCGTCCAATTAAGCTATCTATTCACACAACTGCCAGTTCTCCTTAATACTTTGTTCATATCATTTTAAGCTTTCGCCATGAATAAGGTGATCTGTATTTCCCTTCCTTTATAATAATGTTCCAGAAAATCTCAAGGAAGCATCGCAAACAACGATCAGGGCTAGATGCTTCGTGATCTGTCAGCCATGTTTCTCCAGGATGAAACCGAGTCTAGGCATGCGCGAGAGCCGTACAGCGCATTTAAGTAATTGCGAACCCGAATGGCCTCGTGAAATGCATCAGCGATAATCACGCATTAACTCTCGTATTTAAGTTAAATATGAATTAACTAACTAATCGTTAGTAAGGAGTTGGTGAAAACGGCCCTAAGTATACAATCCACTCTAGCCTGACCATTTAACAACAATCCCATCATCACACTAAGCAAGCAAATTTGAATGCCAATCACCACTTTCAGTATCATAATAAAAATCACATATAGCTAACAAATATTGACTAGTTGTGTAACTTTAACTACTACTTCAACTAAATAGGTGTACATATTGTAAATACTTTCACCCATACTTAGGCCTATAGAGATAGATGTAATAGCCTAAGTGTAATAGATCTGATGATGATCACTTGACGATCGAACTGGTCATTCAAGTGCATTTATTAATCTAACGTAAATTGTTTTCAGAATTAGGGAACCACCCAATACAATTGGGTACAACCATGTTGACCGACTGAAAAACATTAAATTTCGACTTAAAAGTTATGTAAGTATTTCTGTTTTACGAGACGAACTGTATCCCTATGAGTGAAAACGAAATGACTACTATCCTGAGTCGGTTTCAACATGTTTCTAACCAATATAAAAGGTAAATCAAGACGCCAGAGTGATACAAGCTGATATCGAGCAGAGATATTTTGTTTGAGACCAGGAAATTCCTGTAGAAGACATTGTATTGGTAACTACCACAGTCCGTTGGTCTGCACCTTAAAGGAGATGGACTCCTCGCAGTGGGAGGTGTAGGTCTATTCACGCACCATAACCTGCACGGCGGGACACAAATCTCAAAGAGATATCGCGCTCCATTTTCAATAAAGTGACAGTGGTAACATATAGATTCAAGCAGACGTCCTTTCAAAAGGGCTTCTGGAAATGTCGTTATCACCCCACGGCTAATACGGATGTTTTGTACCTCTCATACGTGCATTTGAGACAATTGAGGAACACTTTTTTTCTTGCTCAGAATTGCTGTTATAAGAGAAAGTGTGATTGAAGCAGGAAAATAGCCTTTTGATGGAAATAAAACACGAAATGAAATGTAATATCATAACCAACTATCAGTGAATATTGATATTTTTGGATTACATTCTTTCTGATACTCGTCTGATTCAACTACAGCCTCTTTCAATTCCTGGTCCACCTCCAGGTTTAGCGGCTAGCATTCTTGGCTGTCGCCCCGGAGGTCCGAGTTCGATTCTAGGCTCTGCCAAGAAAGGAAGGAAGATTGTAGTTTTACGTGACCGTGAGTCTTGTGATTATTAGCCACGGGGCTCTGCCAAGAAATTCAATTCTGGTGTGAGGGCTGGAACGGGGTACACTCAGCCTCGTGAGCCAAAACTGAGAAGAGGAGGGTTCTATTCCCACAGCAGCCATCCTGGAAGTGGTTTTACGTGGCTTCCCACTTCTACTCCAGGCTGGGATAGTTCTTAACTTAAGGCCACGGCCACGTCCTTCCCAATCACATCCCAAATTCACAAATATACACATTAGTACAGCCACCACAATAGCACAGGTTATCACACAAATTCCACAATCACCCAAATACATGGGGCTATATGACCACTATGTCACAGCCCCTAAGATAAGCAACAACAAAAACAAGTAAGAACACAGATCTGGTACTAGTTCCTTTTAGGAGATGTAAATTTTTGAGCCATTTTCTTCAGTGTTGCCTATACAAACTGTCAGTTGTAACTCTTCAGTCAGTCAACACGAATTTGCCCAAAGAGCGGGCGGGGTACAATCTCTACACAGTATAAAACAATGCCCCCGATTTTATTGAATAAAATATAAAGGATAGATATTTTCTTGCACGCAATACCAACAGAACAGTAAGTCCTGCAAAGTCGAGCTGGAAAACTGCTATTTTAGCCTATTTTCATTCATGAAAAAAAAAAAAAAAGCTTATGAGATCACCCTTTGTCCGAGTGTGTGTGCGTGTGTGTGTATGTGTGTGTATGTCCGTATGTGTGTGGGTGTACCTCTAATAACTTCTAAACGGCTGGAGCGATTTCAATGAAACTCGGTAAGGTCATAGTACTAATTTGGCCGACCCCAACCGTTCCCATTAAATTTTATTACGTCTCACCAATCCAACATAGCGACTGTGCGAAATATTCCACCGGCATTCTTTATCTCCGAAACTATTATTCATATCGCTCTGACATTGTGTACGGTGATAAAGGGCACTACTAGACGTTCACATATGTGACTTTCAAAAAAAAAAATAACTACAAAACGAGCATGGCGGCCAAGCGAAATCGAAACATTTAAATAGACTTTTCTCGCGTTTTAATCATCCGAACGCAGTGAAACTTGGTACAGCAAATGACTATACAAATTGCAATGTACTCACAGCTAATTTAGTTCAATTGTTTAAATAACCTCAAGATGGTGGTTGTGCGAAATTTTAAAATTAAGTTTTTATTTCTTGTGTTCTAATCATGCGATCGAAGTCAACGTTTGAATAATGAACTTACACAATAATCCTCATCTAAAAAAAACATAACTCTATGGCCTACATATACTGAAATCCAACATGGCGACCATCCGAAATATTTTGACGGTTCTCAATATGTAGTAATCTATGACTGCAATCAAACTAAAATTTTGCATGTGTATAGAGACTATAAACATAAGATCACCTATGGGACGTTCAATAACCTGGTGAGCACAAATCCAACATAGCGGTGACGCGAAATTTGAATATGCAAATGGAGGTTTCTCGCGATTTAACCATCCGAGCGCAGTGAAACTTTGTAGGGTTGTAACGTAATTATGATTACGGTATTATTATTATTATTATTATTGAAGCCATTATTTAATAATAATAATAATAATAATAATAATAATAATTATTATTGTTATTATTATTATTATTATTATTATTATTGTAACATCAAAGTTATATCGTTTCATTCACCCATTAGTATCAAGGTAGGGGCTATACCACATTCACGTCATCACCATAATCATATATAATATTGTCAAGTGTTTGGATTAGGAAACAGGGTTTTTATAGAGGTCTAGGGATGCTTTATTAGTTAAATTGTAAAGACAGGGCAGGTATGGTTGGAAGAAGTTTCGGACGGTGAAACAACATTTTGCAAGAAAATGTATTTCTGGAACGAAGCCAGACTGGCTGGAGACAAGGGTTTTGGAGGTAGATTTGGCGCGATTTAGCGTGCGCAACGAGAGGAATAACTTGTACAGAGTGGCATATTTGAAATGCGCGGGCCTGAATTCTCGCTCATAAGAGCCAACGCGTCGCTTGGGGACTGAGAAATTATTCTTTGCTGTAAGTGGTCTGCTGGATGGCGGGCAAATTTATGCGGCGAAACATCTGGACCACTCAGAAAGTACTGCAACATTATTCACTCATTGACTCTTTCATTCAGTCGTAGACTTTGTCAGTCTACTCAGTCATTCGTTCAATCATTCAGTTGATTCTGTAATAGACTTGTTCAAGCTTTGACTTAGTCAGTCCCTCAGTGAGATGGGACATAGCTGGTTTAATTAGCCTGGTCTGTTCAAATTTGCTTACCATGGCGATCAAACAGAGAAATAGTTCGAAGCAGCAGCAGCAACAACAACAACAACAAGACGCAGTACAGTTAGCCAAGTGAAAACATGTGTTTCATAGATCATTAAACGCGTGTTGGTGTTAAATTAGCCTGCAAGCAGACCAACGAGATGGACTCCGACCTACAATGAGTAAGGTATGTGGACCGAGTCGTTATCAGTACAGGAGATCAGCGCTAGCGAGAAGACAGACAATCTTGCCCAGCAATTAGGGGATATTAATGTATGTATTGTACACAGCTGGAAACCTCAGATAAAATATTATTGATAATTTTGTTATAAATAAACCAGTACCTGTACCATAGTAGTTAAAATGTCTTGTTCATTGAGAGTTGATTATATATAGTTGGAATGCAAAGAGTATCTCATAGAGCAAGTTTATTGCCCTACATCACGATAGTAGATCTCAGCACAAGGAAGGGAGTGGCCGTGGCTAAATACAATTGTAATGTGTTATCTTTACGATGATTGGCGCCCAATATAATTAAATCAGCGGACCAACGTTTTCCTTTCTGGTCTCAATTTACGAGACAACTAAGCAATTTGAGGGACAGCTCAGATTTATTAGTAATGACATCACACCGAGGTGCTATGTAAGAGAGGAACGTTACAAATGGTCGCCCAATCAGGGGCAGTATATAAGATAAATTGCTAGCCGTTACACGGTATATGCTTATATAAATTGTAATCCTCTGACATCTAATTCATTTAAATTATTTCCATAACCACAAGATGGCGGCTGAGCAAAATTTTAAAATCTCGTTTTTATTTCTCGTGTCCTAATCTTGCGATTGAAGTTTGAATAAAACACCTACACAATAATCTTCATGTAATAGTACATAACTCTAAGGCATATATATAAAAATCCAACATGGTGTCCATCCGAAATATTTAGACGACCGGGTGAGTTAGCCGTGGTGGTTACGGCATGACTGATGGCAGTCGCTCACATCCGGGAGGCGAGGAGGTTCGAATCCCCCCGCCGGCAACCTTGAAGATTGTCTTCTGTGGTTTCCCATCTTCCTTCCAGGCAAATGCCGGGGTTGGTCCCTAACTATAGGCCACAGCCGCTACCTTCCAACTCCTCGTCCTTACATTCCAACTTCCCTCCTTCCCTCCCCAACGGTACTTGTAGCTCACCCATTGGGTGTCCGTCTCGAAGCAGCTACAAAAACTGGCGAGCCGAACATGTCCTCAGACACTCCCGGCACTAAAAGCCATACGCTAAAAAAAATAAAAAAATAAAAAAATATTTAGACGGTTCTCAATATGTACGAATCTATTACAGCAATCAAACTGAAAATTTGTATGTTGATAGAGGCAATTAATATAAGTAGGATATATGAAAATAGGCTGTTTGGTTCTTTACGGAACTACTTGTTCAATATTGCCACGATAAGGGCAGAATCGATATCAGTGAGTTGTAGGCGCAGTTTGATTACGACTTAGTCAGTCTACTTGATTCCGTCATTATAACCACCTCCTGGTGTAGCGGCTAGCGTTCTTGTCCTTCACCCCAGAGGTCCGGTTTCCATTCCCAGCTTTGCAAAGAAATTTAACTCTGGTCTGAGGGCTCGAATGGGGCACACTCAGCTTCGTGAGGCAAAACTGAGAAGAGGGGGTGGGGGGTTGTTTCCCACCTCATCCACCCTGGAAGTGATTTTACGTTGTTTTCCCCTTCTACTCCAGGCAAATGCCGGGATGGTTCCTAACCTGAGGCCGTGGCTTCGTCCTTCCAACGAATTCTACACACACTCAAGTACACGCGGCTAAATGACCAAGATGCCCCAAGCCCCTAAAATAAATTAACACCGCTTCTGTATACATGTGGAATCATGATCGTATTTAAATCCTTGACAGGAACTTAAATGGATTGTGGCTCGTGTATCTGTTGTAATCATGTAATTCAGCCACTGTGAGGTCCATTACTTCCGTGCTGAAATTGAGAATTTGCGAGCTATTTCATTAGAACACCGCTCATCGATATCGATATTCGCGAGTGTAGCGTTAAGCCCCTGTGTTAATGAACTCGCCTTCCGCTCCTCATGGCAGTGCGCCGTACCCGTAACGTGCTTTGTCCAGTTGAGGGCCACAATAAAACTAAAATAATCGGAGCTTGGACATCGTGAACATCAGCCCCGTGTACTTGTACTTTTCTGATAACCTGTCTTTTTGAGGTGCCTGTAGTAGTGTGTGTATTTGTGACTATGATTGGGGAGAAGGCAGTCATGGCCATCGAACTATTTGCCTGGATACTGAGTGACAACCACGAAAAACCACTTGTAGGATGGCTGAGGTGAAAATAAGTGTCCACCTCTTCTCAGTTTGCCTCACAAGGCTGAGTGTACCCCTTTCCATCCTTCCGACCTGGAATTGAACCCAGGACCTCAGGGATCGGAGTCTCAATACGTATCCGAGACCACAGAAGACGGCTTCAACCAAAATTATTTGGATATTAGTCAAGCGATAAGCTTACTGAACAGTTCTTGTTTTGAGAATACAATGAATGTACAGTAAGGAATACTTATTTGTAGCTCTTCAATCGGTCAACACAAATATTTCCCAAAGAATCAGCTAGCTAGTTCAGCTAGTTACAATTTCCTTCAAGAGATTTCGCGCATTACGCTATTCAAACTAGGGCACACCGTCATCAGTCATCACAGATCAGTAGTGGAGATTGGAGAGCCGAGAGGGATAGCAGCAGCGACGGCCAACATATCCGTTAAGATAAATATCCATATTACATAATAGAATTCAAGTGTGTGCTCTAATTTTATTATTATATTGTGTTGCGTGTCGCCTCCATGGTGTAGTGGTCAGCGTTCTTAGCTGCCACCCCGGAGGTCCGAGGTTCGATTTCCGGCTCTGCCACGAAATTTGAAAAGTGGTATGAGGACTGGAACGGGGTCTACTCAGCCTTGGGTGGTCCAAATGAGTAGAAGGGGTTCGATTCCCACCTCGGCCATCCTTGAAGTGGTTTCCCGAGGTCTCCCACTTCGTCTCCAGGCAAATGCCGGGATGGTACTGTACCGCTTTTTGGTCTGAAATTACGGTACATTTTCGCTTGACGAGCCGCTGCTGCAAGAAACAGGCTTTGACCTAGTTTTGAGTAAGCCAAGATCAGATGATCGGAACATGTGTTAATCATTCGGGTCAGTTCGAGTCTCAGCGGCCACCTTCGGAAGAGTGTTTCACATTTAGACCGTGAGGAGAGTGCGGGAGACCTTCATCTGTGAAACAGTGGGAAGATTGACATTTATATTCGAACATTAAATGGAAATAAGGCACAGCTATGATGTCAAATGCATATTGGAGTACAAGATATTACAGCAGAGAGATAATGCAATCTTGCTTTTGGGGAAATAGCTTTTGAAACGTCAAGAATATGTATTTATCATACCGACCTATCACAGGTAGATTCCTACATCACGCGTCAGGGGGGTGTGAGTTCCCGCTGACGTCTGCAACCGGTCACACTGCGGAGACAGACAGATCAATTTTCAACTCAGAGAAGTGTGCGTCTAGGCACAAATCAACGCCGATGCCGGTTTATGGTTATACTTCGTGTTGTGCCGTGTTGAAGCTAAAATACACCAAGCTCAGTGTCGAAGGAGACTTGTATGCGGGCAGCATTCAGTTATAGGAATCTGTCTCACTTCATGTTATTAAAATGCATGTGTAGACGAGAAGCGAAGTGCAGTGATACATTATGGGTCTTGTTACTGAAGCCTCTGCACATTGAAACGGCGTTCTTACTTATACGCACACCAAAATTACTGCAATTCAACGTTATATACGTTCCGAGTGAAGATATTTAAACATGTATTGTGTGTGGAAACCTGAGGTGTTGGGAGAGATGGTTTCGATGTATTTTAACATTGTAGCCATGTGTGGCTAGATATAAGTGTGGACACCGCTCTCCAAGCAGATGAAGTGGACGTTTCGAGTAGCTACAATGCTATCTTCGAAGTGGAACATACACGAGATTGGCATGTGAAACATAAACTTTTGATAACATGCAGCCAAAAATAACTCACGCTACGATCGCGTGTTCACTCGACTATCGCGAAGTTGTAAACGCGTGCATGATGTCTTTCCGGGCCGGGTTGGATCTGTTCGAAATTCGGGCGAGGACCATTTCCGATATGAGGGAGCAGTTAGATTACCAGCAGTGGACCTGGGACATTGGAGTAGGAGGTCCCCAGTTCGTTCATTGGAAATGGAATGGATCCGTGCAATCCTGCTATACCATGTTGGAATCAAATGATGGGGTATTCACATGCTTCATACCGCCTTCGGATGTCTTCAGCCAGGTAGAGAAAATCTTCATGTAGCGTTGCAAAGTAGAGATAGTCCAGTGAAACCACATTGCCACCTCTTATACGTTTTTAGTAGTATGATTGAAGTGGAGGTTTATGCATGAATTTCCATGTCGTGTGTAACTTCATTTTCAGTCGAGTTTAGGCCTGGTTAAACAAGTGCACTCATTTCATACATTTTTATTATGAATTAATTGTCTGTTTTTCAAATTAATTAATTAATTAATTAAATTCATTAAATTTACTCTGAACTTCTTGATTGTTGAGAACAGATCTTCATAGGGGAAGAAATTTACGTTATTCCTGAGGGAATCTTCATCATTTAGTGGATTAGTTATTTTCCACTCTTTTGTGTACTTCTTGTTTTTTTTATCAAGCTATGGCTTGAGGGGTAGTCGCTCTATTATTTTTGTGTTCGACAATTGCGAGCTTCGAAGTTGACGATGCATTTTTGCATTAAGATTATTACAATAGAGTATAGAATGTGAAGTTTGATCATTCTTTTCGAATGGGGATTTTTCTCTTGAGAATGAACGCTGTCGTACTGGATTCTAATGTATCATCAGAAGCTAACTTGAGTTGTTACCTGGATACGTGCTGTAGATTCAGTCCGATTTTCTTGAACTCTCTTGAGGGGATATTTCTATTTTCGTCTGATAAACGTCGACTTCGGATTTTGTAGCCACGTGTACTTGAATACACCTGGACGATCTTTAAACTAAATAATATTGCTATAGCTGAATTTTGATTCAGTCTTTCGAGTTTTTCTTGAGTAGAACGTTGTTTAAGTGTACTGTTTGAAGAACAAGAATATTTTTTTAGATAAATCCCAGGAATTAACTTTAAGGGGGAGCGTATGCTTACGTGACTGTAAATACAACTCTGTAAGGCAAGCTTTTGGTAATCAAGTGGACTTTATTAAGTAGCCACCCATGTTAAATTTATGATGCATTGAAATGAGAAAACTTATAGTTAAGAAACACAGCTGAATATATCTGAATACTTGTTATTGAAGTAAATAATCACCATGTGAGTGTTAATGTAGGAAGGAACGTCAGTGGACGTATAATAAATATTTACGGTAGTACTCGTTGGAGTACGTTAATGTTTTGATGCTAGTGAAAGCATAATGTATAATGTAGATTATAAAAATATAATCTTTGTGAAGTCGGTGGTAGTGCCCACCTGTATTCAGAAATCGTCAAGGTCATGTATGACCATTATAATTACAGTATTTCAGTGCAAGGTTATATCAATTTCCGAATGTTCTTGAAAGGACATAGCGCTTGTTCTCTTTTGCATTTCTTGTTACGGTTTGCTGATAAATTGGTAACTCCAATGATGGATCTAGTTTTGTCAAGCCTCAGAGATTTTTTTGTGTCACCCCCATTTAATTAGTTCTTCGGTTGTACTCAAATTATAAGATTTAAGCAAAATGTTAGAGATGATACATGATCCATTAACTATAAATTCTGGATGAATTTAAATAAGTACATTAAAACTGAGAAATTATTGAATCTTTAGAGATTTTGAATTACGAACTTTACGTCTTTTTAGCTTAAGTGCTTGATTGATAAAATAGACTTTGACTAGATTGCTAAGGCAATATTTATACTTATGAGTAATGACACAGCACCAAAGAGGCGTGCAGAACTACATGTTTGGGATGGCATTTACACTTGAGAGTGTAATGAAGTTAATCATAATTTTGTTGTAAATATGTAGATATATATGCATTTATTCGCGTGTCTGAAAATGTTGGAATCGGTGGAAGAACCATAAAGGTGATCTCTTAGATTTGTTTTTCGTTTCTTATTGGATCACCTGTTGTACATATTGTCAATATTTCATTTGAGGGTCAAAGGCATTCTTGGTCTATGGGTACAGCTGATGCAATCATTGGCATGACATAAGTGCCTACTTTCTTTGTTTTTGTGTCCAGTCATGGACGTTTTGGTCTGACCTTCTGTCAGATTTTCTTTTTGGAAATAAGTTTTTGTCATTTCTTTTAATCGCGCGATGTGATGATTTATAGAAGTATAAAGAGGTCGCATTAGGAGGGCCACAGCTGGGTATTTCTGGAGTTTCCCACACCCCTGAGAGGGTGATTTCTCACGATTCTCGTGTTCTTAGAGCAGTTTTCTGCTTTGCTTTGGTCTTACTTCATGCCACCTCTGTTAGGATTTACTACACCCTGATACTCCCTTCTCCTGTTGGTAGGACTTGGGGAATTTCTTAGCCGGAGGTTTTCAGGTTCTGTGATCCAGTTACCATCGAGGGATTTCAACAGGTAAAGGGTAGGTATTTTCGGGTACAGTACTGTACCCGTAAAAATCGAGAAGTTACTTGTTGAACATCCAAAGCACAGCTGGATTATAGAATAATGAATGTTTCCGGCTAGATGAACAATCAATATCACGCCAACAAGCTCTTCGGAATTATACACAGTAGTCTACGAGCGTGTTATGGATAAAACAAACTAGCTTTAATGGGTAGATTATGAAACTTACCTCAGTCCCAGGGCTTTGTTGGATAAAAGGACATCCTATCCATTTTAATCTGTTCCATAACACGTCTCTGCTTATAGTATAAAATAAGGTACACGAAACACGGCGTATCAAAATGTAAATTTATTAATAATACTAAATAACAATAAATAACAAATGACACTCTAATATTCTTACTCATTTACGCCACTGAAGTACTCAAGACTTCCCACACACACACTGACATTCCTGGTTACAATATGTAAAGACACTGCCATTTACGAAATCATAAAATAATAAAACAATTTACTTGAGATTTAATGAGCTTTGCATTCCATCTAAAAACGTTTAACTTTAATGGCGTGTGCCTGCTGCATAGCTGGTTTACTATCTTGTAAAGCTATGACACGGTCCACAGATATTTTCATTCATAAAATATACTCAGCTGCGAAACTGGTTTCATTATATAACAATCTGACCTTGGCAAATTAACGGGGCCTGCTTGCCTTGCAGCTGTCAAAGATCCCCGTCTCGTTCTAGCATGTGAAATGCGTAAAATGAACTCAGTGAAAACACATCGTATTCTCCATCATTTAAACGTTACAAAACTCCTCATAAAACAATCATTCTTATGACAAATACACACACAATTTAGTACACTCTTTCTACCATCCACTTACGCCATTTGCAACTGATGAAGTTTCCATACACGCCTCATTCATCGCTATCGCAGACACTCACTTCAAAAACATATACTCCTAAAAGCTACAGACAATATTAAAAACATGAAGTAAATATTAATTATTAAAAATAATGAAAACACATAATTAAACAAATATGAAAAGTTTATTTACAATATCTACACACGTCTATTTTCCAAAAACATCTACTCTCATAACGATATTTCTCAGATATCAAGATTATTAATACTATCTCTGGTTTAAAGTTTCCCTTATTCAATAATATAAATATTTACTATGCTATACCATTAAAGTCAAAATTGGAAAGTTGTCATCATCGGTTTGATATGACCGATCAATGAAGATGAGTTCATAATATTATTACAATTCCAGGTTTAATATAGATTAATAATAGTTTCGCAACGTAGTTCCGCCTACTCCCGGCTTCTATGTCGTAGATCAAATCACACTCAGGAGTTCTCCGTAACTATACTAATACTAATGCTTCCACTTCTCACAGCAGTACTTCAATACAATTAATTTCGGCAATACCCTCGTATTTCACAATCATCCATACACGGCATGAATCTCTCGTATATATCCAATACACAACTTTAATGACATCACCTCAATTGTTCCCAACAATTGTTCAATAGTACGGTACTTGCATTACTTCCTCCTAGCATTTATTTTATCGTTGATCCAATCAACTGCTTACATGTTAACAGCAATATCTGTTCTAATGACACACTTATCGTTCTCAAAACGATAATAATGAAAGATCTTTGAGGTTTAATAAACGTTGTTACTCTGATATAAAATGACATGTCTCTATACATTTAATAAAAATAAATACACATGTTTCTCCACACTGATCATTACTACAAAGCTACACGGCTGCAATACTACATTGACAAATAACGTAGTGTTACATTTGTGTATTAATAACATCTCGTATTATTTCAGCGTCCAATATGGATCAATCACGACTGGATGAGATTCTATCTAACTTTCCTTAATGTCGGATGAATTATCTTTCAAGAAAGTATGTCTCAATTAATTTACATTTAATGAAGGGCATAGCCTTCCTTCAACTCAATATAGGTTTGTCAATGACCGAATGTATCTTCATTTTACAAAAAGAATGTTCATAAGTACTTGACTTCACGTCGTAATCATAACGAATATAACTTGCTAGATCGACGGATTGTTTATAGTAATAGGTGATATTTCACAGTATATCACGCGTAGATCTCTTCTCCTAATTTGAATTCTTCATACAATAAGAATGCCCTATTCATTTTACTCAAAAAATGAATTTACTTAAAATATCAAAGACAAACTGTCTAAAATCTCACAATTATAAATCGAAAATCGTCGAATAATAACTTCTTAAATTTTATCCAAGTGGTAAATAAATTCTCAAAAAAATTGACTTCAGTTCAGAAACGGAATCATTAAAATTTTCAAGTATAGATGACTAAAGACCATCATCTTATACGATCTCGTAAAATAAACTTGATAAACATCGAAGTGAAAATACATGAATTAAATATGGGGATTTGTTGTTCACAAATGCTTTCTGAGGGATAGCCTTCAGTTGGGTCGTCACATTACGATGGATGTCCGAAAACCTCTGGCCCTTCAGGGCTTTTCGGCGACCCTGGGCCCCGATACTCCATACCTTGACGCTTGCCTTCGAGGTCGTACCTCTGGCACCAGGTCTCGTCACCCGTGACGATGGTTTTCAGGACTATTCCATTCCACGGAACATTCACCCTTCTCACTGCCACCCGTCGAACAAATGTGTACGTTAGGTTGCATAAATTCACCCTTCTCACTGCCGTCCGTCTATCAGGTGTGCAAGGCAGGTTGCACAAACTCACGCTTCTCTCTTGCTTTCAATTTAGGGTTTTGACGACCCAAACTGAAGGCTATTCCTCAAGAAAACTATGCCAGGAGTTTCCAGGACTTTTTCAGTCGTTCTCAGAAGTGCATAACCATCCACGGGGATTACTTTGAAGGACAGTAATGGCTGTTTCAGGTAAGCCAACAATCCGTTCGTAATATACCCCATTCACCGAACTTTTCAGACAGAGGGTGTAGTTTGTACAAATTAACAGCAATGTGTAGTACGAAACTGTTATGAAATATATATACAGTATTTACAAGAAATGACCATTTTCGATAAAATATTGCCCGCCTTTCACACATTATATACTGTCAAACAGCTGACGGAGAACAGATCTTCCCCTACCTCCAGGCGAATGTAAACGATTTCCGATTACCTGGACTCACTTTTTCGTGCGGCCAATGCGAGGAGTGTGACATCCTGTAGTATTATTGAGATCAATGGCTCATACTGATCGTCTGTGACTTTTGTTTTCTTTCTAATTACTGATGTACAATATAGAGTTAACTCCACACTAACCCTGTGCTGCTATCTATGAGATTTTTTATTATTATTTGTATCAACAGCTGTGAATGTTTTGAGCACCCTTGTATTTTGTAGGCCTACTATTTATATTGATATACTTTTTGAAAGTTTTCCAGCAATTGTAAATTGTTTATTTTTATTATTGTTGTACATTGTTTTTATAACCATGGGTAACAAAAAACATAAAAGGAAGCCTGTAAGGAAGTTCCATGGAAACCAGTTTACAAGCATGACGAAAGTTGATACTGTAGGTTAGAGCAGGACAATGCAATTGTGAGTAGTGATCTGAGAACAGCTAACCTACCAAAGTATGTCACTACTGGAAGATATGTTACTTCTAATGAAAGCTATGATTACAGCAGTGAAGGGTTTAGCTTATTTGACTGGCAGTGTGTAATATGTTATCTATGGTGGCTTGCAGTCAATGCTTTTCTGTTAGTGCCATGTCAGTTCAGTTGATTGGATCTAAGAAGCAAGGGTTCTCACATTGCTTCCATTTATTATGCTCAGGTTGTGGTTATAATACTCCAGATATGTATACAAGTGTGAGAAAGGACAAGACATTTGAAGTGAATAGAAGAGCAGTTTATGCATTCAGAGAAATAAGTTGTGGTCACAGTGAAATGGTTACATTTTGCTACCTTATGGACATGCCTCCTCCTCTCAGAAAAGTGCTTACCATAAACACATACATGTTTTCATTGAAGTGACAATACAGTTAGCTAATGAGACAATATTTTGTGCTGCAAGTGATTTGGCTAAGAACTCAGAAGAGAGTACAGTATCTGTTGATGGAATCAGGATGAAGAGAGGATTTACTTCACTTGTTGAAGTTGTTACTGTAATATTAGTAAATAATGGTGAAATTCTGGACACAGAAGTGATGTCCAAACAATGCATGTCATGCAGAATGCACATGTTTGATGACAAAGAATCTCCAGCATACTTCACATGGAAAGCAGAGCATAGCTCTGTGTGTTGTCGAAACTACACTGGCTCTTCGCCTAACATTGAACCCGTGGGAGCAAGCAGAACTTTTCTGCGATCAAAAGAAAGTAGAGGCTTGGAGTAGGCTATACTCAGTGCCTTGGAGATAGTAAGAGCTACAAAGCTGTAGTTGATGTGGATCCATACTATGGTAAAATATTGAAAAACTGGAGTGTGTTGGTCATTACCAGAAGTGAGTCGGAAAAGCCCTTCGACGACTATCTAAGGAGAAACGTTTAGGTGGTAAAAGCAAACTAACATCACACACAAAAAATACAAAACTATTTTCGAATTGCACTGAGGAACTCTACAAATAATGTGGAAGAAATGAGTGAAGTCATATGGACTTCCACGTATCATTTAGCAGCAGGCAGGAATGAGGAACTCCATGGTAAATGCCCCAAAGGTGAAGGCAGTTGGTGTTCCTTCCAAAAAGATGTGGCAACTGGCACACTGGTATAAGCCAAAAAATGGACTACCTCTCAATGTACTTGAAGCTGTCAAGCCAGTGTACTCCAGATTGACTGATCCTGCCATGCTAAGGCGTTGTCTCCATGGCAAAACGCAAAATCAAAATTAAAGTTTTAATGACATGCTATGGAGAAGATGCCCAAAAGATGGTTATGTAGGACTAAAAACAATGAATTTTTGTGTTATGGATGCTATTTGCCATTATATTTGTGGCCCAGATGTAGAATTGGAAATTCTAAAGCGGGTGGGTAAACATTAGGGCTACCGATGAGACACGGATTGACGTGTACCCGTGTAACCCGGGACCCGTGTACACGGGTAGGTACGCTCGAAGAATCCGGGTAGCAGTAAATACACGTGTACACGGGTACACGAGTAATACCACCCGTGTACCCGTGTATGAAGGTCCGCGTACACGGGCTTCACGGGTATATATATCTTATCGTGTGTCCGTGTGCTGCTTGAAACCTTTTCTCAACTTTGGTAGAATGTTTTTGACATTTTGTTGCATTAATGTCACGTTTAATTGAAAACAAATGTAGAATCAGGAAAACGAACACAACAAACATAAAAATATAAAGTTTTTGCTACTACGAAGAATAAGTGAAACGACAACACTACGTATTTTGTAAAAGGATGTTTTCGAAATACTATGAACACGGCACCGAGGGATTCAAATTTTCCGGCACCGCGCATCCCTTATTCGTTAGGGCGCCCCTAGTGAGCAAAATTCTAACCTGATCAAAGACACGCGTTCAATTCAGTACGATCATAGTAGTCAAACCACAGCTAGCACGCGCTGCGTAGGAGAGGAGAAATGGGGAAAACAAGCAGTTGAGTGCGGAAGTACGCGGAAAGAAAAGGAGATAAGGCCTATTGCTCTCTATGTTCTCATACCGACAACTATGAGTATTCCTGTGCTGGTGAGTCCACGCGAGCGATTGGACGCCACTTGAAAATGATACACCGGAAGATGGAAAATCAACAAACGTCGCCAAGCAAACGCGGTAAGTAATTATGTATGCAAATTGTGTAACGCCATATGCGTAAGCGTACCGCGGTTACCACGACCTCCTACAGAAATGTCTTTCTGATTTGACAATAAATAGTACTGTTTACGTAGGTTATCTTACATACGACCAACTTCTGTGAACAACACACTTTCACGACTAGACGCAAGCGCTTCCGCTACACTCCCACCGCCTTTGGTCAGTAGGCCATGTCGTCAGCGCCGAAGGCGAATTGGTGTCGCGCCGGCGCCGCTACACTGCCTTCCCCGAATGGAACTGGACATACGTTGAAAATTAACGCTTTCCCAGACATTTCAGTCTAGTGCAGACTACTTGACTGATTCGCTACGATCTGTATTATTTTCGGTTCATGCCACCGTCACACTCGCTTATCCACTTACCGCGCGCCACCACGGCAGCACGCCGCCGCTCGCTCCGACGCTCCATCGAGCACCGGTCTTTAGCGCACACTTTAACAAGGAATTAAAATAAATAGCGACAGTTCTTCGCATAAGTCATACAACTCTTCCGATGACGTAATAATTTAGATGGTGGATTGTTAAAATGAGGGAAATCGCGTGCCGTAAATTAGAAAAGGTCCCAACAATTTGACAGATGGGCTTATCGGGAACGCAACGGTGGCGGCCTACGGGAGTTTCAGGACAAGCGTGCGGTGGCGCACCGGTGGCACGCCGACAACTTTTTCGGCGGCGGCGGCGCGGCGTGGGGTTGTGCCTGGAGGCATGTGCTGTGTACATAGACATTTTTTACAGATATTAGCGAATCAGTTGAGTCATCCAGATCTCCGCGCAGAAATGGCCGGACAGGCGTGCATTTCAATGGGTGTCAAGTGCAATATTCGCGGTGGTGGCGCGTACCGGCGAAATGGAAAGGCGGTGATCTTGTTTATCTCCAATGCAAGTTTCCACGATTTGCGCTTATAATGCACAGGACCTTCCTCGTTGTGAAGGGTTTCATTTCGCACCGAAATTAAAAATGTTATGGTATTATTACAGGCATGAAGCGGAGGCCACAAAGGAAGACACTAAATGTGGTGACCATGTTGATGATGAGGAGCAGGAGCAGGTACTGCTCGGGTCCAAGCTGCGTGAACCTGAGAGGAATGTGAATCGCGGACTATGGGAAGTGGTGTTGACGAGTGATGAGGTTTCCCGGTACGTGCGTAGTAACAGAACCAAATACATTGGTCGGCGATTCACTCACTCATTCGCAACACCACAGTGGTTTGAACAACGGCCCTATGTTAGCGATATTGGAATAGAAAGGAATACCACATGTCACGGCGGGCTGTTGGCAACACCTTCACTTCTCGCCTGACCCTTCCCTGTCCCTTCCCCTCACCCCGCAAGTTCACAGAGCTTGGACCCGAGCAGTATGGTCATCCCGAGCCAAGAGACGACGCAGGCGACGCGTGTAAGGTAACGCACACCGTCCGTGCGATACCATACGCTCAGAGGAAATACACCAGGCTCTTACGAGGATGGGCTGTGAACCAACTGCCTTTGTCTTTTTGTGCCAGTGATGGGTTTAGACAGTTCATGGCAGTTGTAGAGCCCAATTACTTGTGTATTTCAGAGGATGCCCTTAAGCGGAGACTGGCCCTACCAGCCAATGGTGTCAGAGAGAATGTGCGGGGTGAACTATCAGCGGCATCAAGCGTTTCCCTTACATCTGACAGTTGGACATCTCGCTCAAAAACGTCTTTCCTGACGGTAACGGCTCACACCATCGACTCCCAGTGGGTTCCAAAGGCGATGACTCTTACCACGCATGAAATGGAAGACCGCCACACTGCAGAAAATCTGGCATCGGAATTGCAATCGGTTGCAGAAGAATGAGATGTGCAGGACATGATCACCGCCATCGTCACTGACAACGCGTAAAACGTCGACAACGCCGTGCACGTTCTTGATGAGCTGGAGAAGGATAAAGTGACTTATGCTGCACATTCTGTACAGCTTGCTGCAAACAAGGCTCTTGCTCATGAAAAGGCTGCTAATATGTGTCTGAAAGCAAGCAAGATAGTTGGCCATTTTCGGCACTCTAACGTTGCCTCCAGTGCGCTGACAAAAATGCAAGCACAACATTCAATGCCCGAACAACCCCTGATTCAGAGCTGCAACACCTGCTGGAATTCAATTATTGCCATGATCGAGTGCCTTTTGAAAAACAGGAACCCCGTCAGCAACGTCCTAGGTGACCGGACATGCAATTCAAAGGCCACAACACAGAAGCTGCAAGTAACTGAACAGGAGTGGCATTACATGGAGGTTTTAACCAAGCTCCTTAAACCTGTGGAAGTGGTAACCACTCTCTTGTGCGGTGACAATTCTCCCATATCGATGGTTCGGCCATTAATACAGACGATAATTAAAAACCACCTCAGCACCCAGTAGTTGTCGGATGACAGCTTCCTAGAGGACGTCAGTCTACCATGGTCTGTGAATTGAACGATCGGTTCGGCCTCCTATGGCTAAATGATAGTACTGTCACAGCCAGATAGATTGCATCTTTCCTCGACCCGAGGTATAAGGATTTGGTTGATGAGACAGCAGAGGCTCGACGACGTATTCGCGACTGAGTGCTTCATTAGCTTCAGAGCGATGCACCTGCTGAAGTCGTGGTTCATCCCGATCAACCCTCCACCAGTAGTGTCCTGGAGTTCTTGTATCAAATGCCATCTGGGAGAAGGAACAACCCTGGATCTCAATTTGAAGATTTTCTTTCGGAGGCACAGATACGTTTTGACACGAACCCGTTCGAGTGGTGGAAAGCAAGGGAACACAAAATATCCTGCGGTTGCTGCTCTGGCGGAAAAAATACTTGTGTATTCCAGCAACATCCACAAGCTCCGAAAGGTGCTTTTCCTCTTCTGGAAACATTGTCACAGCCAAACGGAATTGTCTTCTGCCAGAAAATGTAAACGTGTTAGTATTCTTGTTCCAAAACAAAGTTTTCTTAAAGTAAATTGGTCAATGACTCATAATTATAAAAATTGTTGTTCTTATTATACTGTTCTATTTAGTATTCGTTTCCTGCAACTGATATTTCATTTTGTTGTTTGGTTACATTCTGGTCAAATGACAGTGCAAATAACAAATTATTATTCCGTTACATATAGTTTTGTATCTACTCCTCTTTCATCCCCGGAACTAACCTTTATACTCAATCAAATAATTAATTAATTTCACACTGCTTCGAATAAACCCACACGAACACATTGCACATGCAAACACGATTTCTAAATTCATGTATAAACGGCACGATATCGCCGTGAAGAGATGTTCGAGCAAGGTTACCGGACACGGCACTCTTCACAATATTCGGTGCGACCCGTATACCCGGTCGTAATTACACGGGTACACGGGTACACGGGTAAATAGTAGAACCCGGATTCTTAGCACACGGATCTTAAAAACACGGTTGTGCGGGCACACGGGTACACGGGTAATAGGGAGCACTAGTAAACATACTCGAGCCGGTGTGGAGGTGGCTAAAACTCTAAAACAGAAAAAGTATCACTTACAAAAAACCAGGAGGAGGTACCTGAGAGGAAGAAGGAACATGCATAAAGACCAGAATACTGCATTAGAAGGGACATCATATGATGCAGAAGGTTTCTGAAACGGTTTTAAAACTTTGAGATGGATTTCTCTGGAAAATAATTTTTATTGCTCTCAGTATTTTAAAAAAATCAAAACATTAGACCTAATTATTCTATTTCACTGAATATCGCTTTAAATGAAAGCCAAAAGCCTATTCCACGGCACTAACCTCAGATATGTAACAAATATTGTAGAATAGAATTGATTATGTGATTTGTTTATAAACACTCACCAAAACATTTGTATCTACTAAAGTAATAGGACACCAACAGGCACAATTTCATTCTAGTCTCTTTTAGGTTTAAAATGCTCTACCTAAAAGTGTTGTGAAGCAAAGAGGCAGATTTGAGGAATGTCAAGTAGTTTGGGAGCTATGATGTTTAAAACAATATACTCGTAATACACTTTTCAACAAAATAATTTATTAACAAATAATGCAATATTTTTAGTTTATGATACTGATCTTTCTACTTTTTCTTGCTCATTCTACTAACCTAAATTCCAGACAGGAATCTTTGTAATTTAAAAAAGGGAAAATTCTGTGTGTACAGATACCTGTTTGAGTCTCTCTTTCAGCGATACGTTTAGTTTTTTCAGCACCTGTTGGACAACTACAGCTTCAATTACAAACAAAGCCCAGGTTTTAAGAAATGTTGCAGAAATGTTTCTGACGGAGCCTCACATGTAGAGAGACTCTGCCTTGACTGAAATTTACATCTGCTGCTCCATTTAAATGTATTTTGAAACAAAACGCACTCTTTAAACTGTGCTGACAGGAGTACACACATGAGGGCTGTACATACCATTCGAATATTCGATTAATTCAACTACTTCGGACATTCGAATAATGAATGTTCAAAAAATTCGAATGCTTAATACTTCGGTTGTTCGAATCATTCAAACAATCAGAGCACTGGGGTATTTCGAACAGTCGATTATTTAAATAAATCGAACAGTTTAAATATTGGAAGTATTAGAAGATCAGTACTTGAAAATTACAGCAATTTGTGTAAAGAAATGTGTGCAGTGCACGTTTTGATCGGTGCAGGGGTCGGATGGGGGTTAAAACCTTTCCCGTTCTGCCTCATGCATTCTTATAAACATATATCTTTCAAAAATATTTATTAGAACATTTGAATGATTCGACTTATTCGTCTATTCATTCGGTTATTGACTGAATAGTCGGATTATTGCACTAATGCGAATATATCAAATTTCTAATGTTCGGATAGTTTGGTAATTCGAATATTCGAACTATTCGTATGTTCGAATCAAATATTCGTATTCGAAATTATTCAAACAATTCGAATAATTCGATGTTCGAACATGTAGCCCACAGCCCTAACGCGTACCAAACTCATATAAATCAGATCCGCTGAATTTTAACGATAATGCAACAAACTAAGAAATGAACTATATACATTTTAGAAGGTAGTTTCAGTGTTTCCTTCGTTAGCGAGTAAATTAATTGCTTTTCAGTCGGTCAACAGGATAATGTGCGGGAAATACCCTTATCTAATTGCTGCATATCTACTAACCTGGATTCTTTTTACATTAATAAATTAATAAATTATATACTTTTATCACTTCTCGATTAAAGCAGGATTAATTGGCTACGCCGCAGGGAATGTGATAGAGAGTAGACGGGCACATTTCCACCTTGTCAACATTTAACACAATATTTGACTTCCTTGCGCCATATATCCTGTGTGCATTGTGTCTAGGGCTGGTAATTTTCATTGATTAATTTCAGTTATAGAATAATCGATTAGTCGAAGAAGAAAAATCGATTAAATGCTGCAAATAACAATTAATCGATTGTGTGTTTAATCGATTAATCAGTTGGTCGAATAATTGACTGTTCGAGTTCTGTCAATTAATCGATGTTCTTCGCTCCTTTTACCACGTTCTCACAGAAGCTATACGGACATTTAATTAATTAAAATATATTTTATCATATATTTTTAAATAATGTACCTTTTTGTGAAAACTAGGCTAAAACAAAGTAAAACAAAAATGTTACTTTTCTAAATTGTAAAAATTGACCAAGAATTCAAAATCTTTGCTGAAAATTGTTCGGTTTCTTTTTTCAAAACCCTTCACAACTTGATTGTTGTTTGTCCTTCCAATGTCACTGACTCTTATTTGGCTATTTTTAACACACACAAGGAAGGAAATTATGTGTATTCAGGCAAAAGGTAACTTTTATAGATTTCTATACATTATTCCGAAAATAAGCGTAACTCAACTTGTGCGATGACTTCTCATTTTAACTTCTTTTCTTATCTTGTGTCTACTAATCAATTAATCGATTCTTCAGAGTTCCGATTGATCTATTATTCGATTAGTCGATTAATCGAATAAGCTGTTAGTTGATTAATCGATTAATCGTTGTCGATTAATTTCAAATTACTCGATTATTAATCGATTTACCGAACATGGGTTATTAGCTGCTCTAATTGTATCCTAGTTTTCGCAGTACGTGGACGTCCACCAGCCCTGCTATTCGAAGACAGAAAAGTAACATAGAAGGAGTGATCGTACTTTAGCGTTTTGAAGTCGAGCACGACTTCTTTGTAAACCTTGCAGTGCCTTTAACCACGTTTTGTGTATGCAGTATTGTATTAAGTGTTTTGACAACTGACAATCATTTCATTTGAATTCATTAACACCAGTGGGGCAGTTTGTTGCTTTTCGGTGCGCAAATACCGTAATTCAGCAAAAGGAAAAAAAAACAATCCAATCGAAATTGTCGCGTTTCGTAGGCAAGTAATTATCATTTATCAAGTTTGCTGTGCTGGTTATGTTGTCCTTTTGTTTAGAAACGTGTGAACATTTCCACAAATGTAAATATTTCACAAATTTTCATTGAATAATTCCTAAACGGCCTGGTTTGAGAGCGCAAATTTCCACAATTAATGATGTTGCAATGTTGGCTGTCACCTCAGAGGCACGGATTCCATTCTCGGCTCTGCCAAGAATCTTAATTCCGGTCTGAGGGCTGGAACGTGGTACACTCAGCCTCGTGAGGCAAAATTGAGAAAAGGCAGGTTTGATTTCTGCCTCAGACATCCTGGAAGTGGTTCTCCGTGGTTTCCCACTTCTACTCCAGGCAAATGCCGGGATGGTACTGAGACCATATTTTGTATTGAGTTGGATCTATGTTGGACAGGTGGGTACTTAGGTGCATTCCTGAGGCGCTTCTTACACGGCACACAGCGCAGGGATACTCCGTGGCGAGATTAGGAGCAGATAGGCAGCACGCCATACAGCCTGGAGCACGTGCTTTATTTTAGTACAAGGGAGCTCTACAAAATGGAGACAGCAGTAACGTCAATCTGATGCAACATGATATACTTTGATATAGTAGCCATGAAACAGAATGGTAATGGACAAATGCATTATGTTTAAAGAAGAAGAAACTTGAGTGTATTTCACACATATATAAATGCAGATAACAAAATATCAGAATATTATCGAACATGATCTAGTGTCGATATCGATAGTCAATATCGTTCCTGAACGAACAGCACTATGGGTTTCGCAGAGCAGTAAGCAAAGATCTGTCCAGGCAGAGACACGAGTTGGCAATATACTTCGCTGGGAGTACGACACTCATATCGTGCGCGAGCAACGCGGACGTGTATTTTCATAGTTAGACAGTTCGTAACGCAAATTTTTATGTCTCAGCTTATTATAGCTGAAGACTGTGTTAAACTTCATCATCAGGAGCAGTGCACTTTGTATTCACCAGGACTTGTGTGATATTTTACATGCCAGTACAAGACTTTATTCTACAACAGTACAGTTTACAGTATACAAGCATATTATCATTATGACTTCAGAACAGAAGTTGATTGAACGGAGACTTCACCAAGACATGGCTATGTCACGTATGGGCTAAAATGGAAAGCAGGAATGCGATGCAATAGTGGAATTGACTACTTAGGATGATCACCAAAACCAAACATGGATTATTATAACAGCAGAAAACTCTTTAAGAAGAGGTGGAAGACGTCTTGGAGATGTTTATTATACATTCATACTGTAACTGCATGAAATAAAATGGCATACTACGAATAAGCTCCAGCTATATCTTGGGAACGTGTGAGAGCGATGAACTTGTTTCGCGAACAGCTGCTTTTACTTTTCAAACGTTCGGACTCGTGTTCGGTTCTTTACAAAATCCAGTCGTACCGAGGACTACGCGACCTGATGAATGAGGGTTCAGTTCCAGAACGAGGACAGTGTGTTTTTCCCATACTCATATTTCAACCAGATGGCAACGTACAAGGTAGCTGACCACCCATTTTCATAGTAGACAGTATGAATTAGACATACTCTAGAGTGTTCCTTTTCACCAATTTTTCTTAGTAGTTAGAAAATACATTCCAGGGCTAGACCCGATTTTCTATCGCTTCTGTTTTGTAGTGTATTTTATTTTTGTAGTTAACATTAATATTTTTAATGCTAATTTTTTATGCATTAATTCACTTCTTTTCTTTCTAAATCTGAGCATTTAATGGAATTATATAACTTGTTGAGAAGATTACTATGAAGAGTAGAGAGAAGACTACGATAACTTTATTTAAGAATAGTAGTTAGCAAGCAGATGACCAATACGCTACGTATACTTGAAGATTATTTGAATAGACATTTCTACGAATTTCGAATTTGAACTTGAACACTTATGCATTTCATGCGAGTTTCTCTAATAGACGTGCGGGTATATTTTTCATCAAGTGCAGTATAAATATCGAAACATAATGATTTATAGAGCAGATATTTGCGATTTTTGGATTAACTTTGGTAATCTACAGCTCTTGAGATTTTTCTTTTAGGAGTGGTCTTAGACACTATTAGATCGTTCAGTTTCATTTTGTTCATGATTCGTTTGTTGAACTCCATCCTTGTTAAGCGTTGGATTCTAATAGTTTTCGTGTACCTTCTTAAGACAGACTCATTTCTATGGTGTAGAATCTTTCGTGTTTCTTTGGGTGAGGATCTCCAGTCGAGTTTTTGTCTAGTGGAGCTGAATCGTTCTTTTTACAGTGATCTATCCACAATTTCTTGAAAGATATAGTTATAAACATGAGATTATAATGAGAAATAAATTACTATTGTAAAATGATTGTATACAATATTTTCATTACAAAGCGAAATGATAATGTCAAAAATTCTCAAGCACTGTTATTTAAACAGCTGATTATATTATATTTGCCTTAGTTCTGATAAAAATTGTCCATGATACTTTAACTTATGTTAATTTGATGCACGATATTTCATGACTTTTATGTTAAAGCTTAATTGAACTTAATGATGTTTGGAAAAAGGTTTACAAGTTATGGAGAGCTTATCTATGAATGAAGCAACGTGTATTTGCGAATTTGATTGTTATAATGAGATATTAGACATCAATGGATGATCTATGTCATTTTTCTGTCCAGTATAAATTAGCTATTGAGCTATGTCTGAATACAATTATGAGTATATTTTGAACGAGCAGTATAGTCACGAATATTAATACTAGAAGGCTAGTATGAGGTTAATACATCCAACATTTAAGTGAAACAGCATTATGACAATTGTTCTAGAATGAATTGTTCAAATTAATAACATTTGTTTTTGGAGAAAGGTTAATTTTAAAGACGAGTAATAATATTGATATAATCCTGTAATAATAACCACTAAAAGCTTTTGAAATAATAATAATACCGTGAATAACTATGTGATTTAAAATGTTGTTAAAAATTTTTTGCTATGATAATGCGTTTGATAAACTTAACCATTCGTCGAACATGCCCTAATTTGACTTTAACTAATACTATGGAATGCTAATTGATGGAATCGAATTTATTACTGATGAAGAATTTGAACGTGTACAATAATGTATAAATGTAAATAATATCATAAACTTTGAGGATCATTTAAATATGTAACGAGTGTATATAATAATGTTTAAATATTTTTGAAACTGTTTTTTTTACATGCGATTAGGATACTGTATTTTAAGAGCATTTTAGAATATATTTCGAAGCTAATGTTATTATGAGATATCTACGCTTCAGTAGAGGTGAATTATTTTGTTTAGTGGAGAGATAGTCCACCATGCAACAGTCTTTAGATTAATAAACTGTTGGTCAATTTTAAATACTTCGCGTGTTTTGGTCATTTATACTAGAAATAGGATGCGCTACGAGGACCAGTGGGTCAGTTTTTAGAATGCCTAGCGCCACGCTCGAGATTAATTTAGTCATTTTTAGAGTCTCGTTAGCTCACTTTGAGTTATTTTTTTTCGTTTTCATTTTATGGACCACTGGCGTCTTCCTATCGCATTGTTTATGAGAGAGGTATCCTTATCCCTGGTTGATCCTAGTTGGTAGAATTTTAGGGGCATTTCAGCCGGGCGCTTCCAGATTCTACGATCCAGCAGTTCCATCGGATTTCAACAGGTAAGACCACGTGGATACGGGTGCAGTACTGAACCCGAATTTTAAGATGGCTATGAACGTGAAAATACTACTTTAAATCTCATGACAGATTTTAGTCTAGAAAGAGGGAATTTTGGATATAGCACAACATCATGCACTTTACGACATTGGAATAAATGATTCTGATTGTATCAGGGTGAGAACAATGGCTTCCTTTGCCAAAGATGACCTTGCCTCGTGCCGTATAAATCGCGGGAAATAGCATAGCAACAGGGAGGAATTAATGTGTTTGATCAACCCAGTTTGTGGGAATGGAAGGTAGAAAGGGAATTTGGCGTTCAAGAAGAGCTCTTCATGAAATGGTTTTACATGTATTGTTATTTAGAATGGAGCTAATCGACTTCTGAAAACATGGAAATACGTGGGATCTGATGAAGAATATTGCTGTTATTTTTGGAATGAAGTTTGAATTCGATCTACAAAGATTGGAGTTACCGCAATTTTCCGAATGAGGCGAAGGTGGGGGTGACGCTACTTCAAGCGGGGCTTTTTCGTTGCAACTCTCGGAGATGTAAGACGTGTCGGTAAAGCGAGCTTGATTGATATGAATACGGAAGTGCGAACGTGGAGAACTTTGACGGACGGAGACCCAGTCGTTCGGGCGAATTGTAACAAGGCCGTGCTCGAGTGAAGCGTAAAATGAAAGTGCCTTTGTGTTTAAAACTCAGCTTCTGTGCTTTATAATTATGAAGAATCGTATTAAAGCTTCAGTATACAAGAGTATACATTCACTCCGATGAGATATTAACAAAATTGCGTATCAGTGAAGCGATATTTGAGTGGAAGAAGACAGTTTGTATAAAAGTGATTATCTCCGAGACGAATAGCAAGTATAGTGTGAAGGTTGAAGCGACGAGCTATACAGGCAAGCGAGCGGCGTGAACAAGAACAGTGTTGCGCATTCCTGTATCAGAAAACATTGACTGTGAGTGTCTACATTGATATTACTTATTTTCGTTATATTTTCACCATGTTGAATATCAGAAATTTGAGAGGAACGTGAATGTGCATTAATATGGAGAGTGTGATGTCGGCGTAAGTTAATATGCGCTAGGAACGTGTTATTTGCTGGGAGCTGGAATATTTTGAGCAACCATCTTTATACAAAATGTCCAATAATGAAGAAATCCAAGAAGGATTCTACATATTCTAACTACATAATGAAAGGACGAATTCATCTGAGATCATCGTTAGGAAGATGTCAATAGAATGAGGGTGATCCCGGTTCAAAGCATGAAGCTTGGTTCGAGCCTAGAGTGGAGTCCAGGAAGGTGCAGTTCGATGCCAGACGGTGCAATTCGATGCCAGGGGTCGGATTTCTTGGTTCGATGAGGCAGTTCTCTTGGAAGAAGAAGACGGTGGATGGCCGTAAACCAGAATGGGGAATACTGTTCGATACGGTATTTTCTGTCATTCTAATATCCTCGAGGTTCATCAAAGGTAGAAGAAGCTTCCTTATGTAGTTTGTTGAGTAGACTTGTGGTAGATAGTATATTTTGGAGCAAAACCAATTCACCATTATTTTAGTAAATTTACACTTCAGCGAATTTAACCTTCAAGCGTTCGCGCGGGCTGTCAAGTGACCGCCTTTTTGGAATTTCGAATGATGCACCCCCTAGTGAGCTTTGGGTGAGGTGAGACAGGCATGTATTCCTTAGTTACACTTTTGACCGCCTGTTCCGGCACAGGTCTGATTGACTCACCTCCCTCATGTCACTCAGTACAGTTATAAACTCGGAGACGCAGTGTCGGGTGGTCTGGTGACAGTCCCGCGAACGCCGAGGGGAATTTATTTTGTCACACTGGTTGTCAGGCGACAGCCTTGCCAAAGCAGAAGAAGATTTTTCACCACATCAATGCACAATGTAACATTATTTTTTCTGCTCGATTGCTACAGTTTATATCTTTTCCAGTTCTCCAGATATTGTGTATGCGTGAAGTTTACGGCTTCATTTTATCAGTTTTGTTTTTCTTCCTTCTCTGTTGTGTCAACATTTTTTTTATCATTACCGGTATTCATTTATTTGTGTAGGGACCGTCTATATATAACAGATCAGATAGCTCACGTTCTGGCGGAAATCGAGAGAGATGACTGAGATGAAGAGGGAGCGGAAGTAGCACTCATCGATGCTGACGTTAATAATGACCCGGACTACGATTACGAACACATCGAAGTGAGTGACCATGACAGTGACTCAGACATTGACTTACAAGGGAAGTCTTTGAACCGGGGAATCGCGGATCCTGCTGGAACTTAGCAGATACGTTGCGTGAGCCCAACTAGGCAGAACCGTGAAGAAAAATATTTGGGAAATTAACTCCTACCCACCGTAGACGGCAGTAAATACAACAATTTTGAACTGTGCGCGCTGGTCAAGAGGGAGTGTGCATCACGCTTGATTGGTGGCTCAAATGATCACGTTCGAAACGACTGCCTTCCCGTACCCGCGCTCACAAGCTGCCCTGCGGCATGCGACATTAATGCTGCATCTTTACAATATATGGGTGTCCACGTTCATAGTACTGTTTTCTATACAACCAGTTATGATACCCGTAAATATCAATAAGCACAACAAATAAACACATTTGTTACAAGAGACGAACGCCAGAAAACCAGATAGGCACAAAACCATCAACATACCATCCAAACTGTCCAATAGGTCCTGTTCTTGAATGCTCAGAGACCTTTCCATACATTTTCCATACTTTTCCTCCTGTCAACATATAACTTTTCCAATGTTACCATTCATCATGCAATGAATGGGACACTCACCGTCTGTTGCCTCATTCGGTGATTGTACGCCGTAGGCCGCAAACCATAGTACAGTTGGGAAGCAACCTCTGACGCAGCCAATGAAGCTCACGCCGCTGGCGTGCCAATTTAAATCTGTAAATCTTATTTTGTCATCTAGTACAAGGGGAGGTTGATTTCCCAAAGATTTTTCTTCACGGTTCTGCCTAGTTGGGCTCACGCAACGTATCTGATAAGTTCCAGCAGGATCCGTGATTCCCCGGTTCAGAGACTTCCCTTGTTAGTTGATGGAGAATGTGATGACAAGGACCAAGAAGAAGGTGACTTAGGTTTCTACATAGGTAAGGACGGCGAAACAATGTGGGCAAGTAATACCGTTGCTTTGCCTTCAAAAGCAAAATCTAAAAATATAATCAAAACTCTACCTGGTCCCTGAGGGCAAGCCCGCCATTGCAAGGTTAAGTTACAATGTTTTTTACAGATCATCACTCCTGAAATGTTAGAAAATATTGTAAAGTAGACGAATTTTTTTATAGAAAGAAGAAAATTGGAACGGCAAATGCTAGCAGAAGAAAGTGGGGAATTTGAGGTACGAGAAAGTGATTACAAGCCAACAACAAGTGCAGAGATTTCAGCACTTTTAGGAGCACTGTTTTTGATCGGATTAAAAAGAGGAAACCGGGCGAATTTTGAGGAATACTGGAATAGTAATGGAACGGGACTAATGATATTGCGAGCCAATTACAGCCTAGTCAGAGTGAAATTTCTACTAAGGACTTTAAGGTTTGATGATTTGAATACGAGAGGAGAACGTCAGGTAAATGACAAATTAGCCCCTATCCAAGAGGTTATGACATGTTTTATCACCAACAGCCAAAATTCGGTCAGTTTGGGGGAATACGTCACAATTGACGAAATGTTAGTGTCTTTTAGAGGACGATGTTCCTTTATTCAATATATGGCCTCCAAACCTGCAAAATACAGGCTAAAAATCTATGCTCTGTGTGATGCACTTATTTTCTACACTTATAATTTGGAAGTCTACAGGGGAAAGCAACAACTGCTCTCCAATAAATCCTACGACCTAGTGCTGAGATTGGTTCAATGTAGAGAAAGAACAAATAGAAACTTAACAACTGATAATTTTTTTTCAAGTTACGAGTTGGCCGAATACCTGCTCAGAAGAGGCCTCACTTTTTTTTGGGTACCATGAGATCAAAGAGGAAACACCTTCCCACTGAGTTCGTGACTGTACAGAAAATGCAACGGCAGGGGACTTCTTGTTTGGATGTCAACCTGACAAAACATTGGTATCTATGGTCACCCACAAAAAAAAGCAGTTGTCGTACTTTCAACGATGCACGACGCAGATGAAAGTGATGAAACCACTAAAAAACCATGTCAGGTCATGGACTATAATTTTTCCAAGGGTAGGGTTAACACTGTCGATCTCATGTGTTTGAGGATTTCTACCTCAAGAAGAACACAAAGATGGCCAGTAACTGTATTTTTCCAGCTACTTGACCTCACAGGTATAAATGCATTGAGAGTTTTTCAATCCAACACCGGTGTAGACATTTCGGGAAGAATATACTTACGTGAATTAGCTTTCGATTTAATGAATGAAAACTTGAGAGAGCGAGCAAAGCTAAAATATCCCCAAAAGATATAGAGTTGTTTTTAGGACAATACAGAGAAGAGGAAGCAGATCCTAATCAGCCACAGCTCGGAACCAAGAGAGGAATCTGCTATTTGTGTGGAACGAAGAAATACATAAAAACTAGGCGGGAATGTGGAGGCTGTAGAAAGAACATATGCCTAAGGCACTCAACCACAACAGTAAGGTGCAATAATTGCCTGGTCTCTGAGAACGAGGATATGGAAATAGACTGAATAATCATGGAGGACTAAAGTATGTAATTTGTATTTTTTTTCGTTGCCTATTCTTGTACCATGTTACCTACTTTATTTGTGTTCTTTGTGCTACCAACTCGTAAGTTGGTAATATTATAGTTTCAAGTTACAAGTGTCAAGTTATGCACATTTTTAATAGGGCTTTTATGAAGCTCATGCTGCAAATTTACTTCTTCAAGTGTCAGAGTTACAATTTCATGTGCCAGTGCCAATTATACTTATGTATTTTCTAGTTTAATCGGAAAAATAATACTTATGAGAGATAATGGTTGACGAATTTTTTTAAAGCTAAAATCTATATTGGTAGGATGTCTAACTAGGCCTATATATTGTTTAAATAAAGAATTTTGATCATAAATGTGTTTGCCGAGTTGTATTAAAGTTACATTGTTTTCATTGCATTCAATCATTCATGAAAAGTACAAGAAACATTATGATAATCGTGAAGAAACGTGGACGGTCAACTGACAGCCCGCGCGAACGCCGGTGTGACTCAACAAGGTGCGAACGCATGAAGGTTAAAGTAGAAGTTTGGGATATTCCACGATCCGTATTTATTCGTCAGTTTTAACCATTTTGATGATTTGATCTATGTTGTGGATTTTATTTTGATGTTGAATTTCGATTTTCTGCATTAATGAATTTAAGAATGTTTTCTTAAATTTCATTAATATTTTTCGTCTACGATAATAACATTGGGAATTTTAATGTAAGAACATTATTAATTAGGAAGAATATTTGTCTAATATAAAACATTATTTTCGTGTTTTATATTATTTTCGGCGATCTAGTCAAGAATATTGGCATTATTTGAAGCTAAGGTTATACTTGGTAGAACTATTGATAGGACTGGAAATACATTGAATTTATAATAATTCGGACTATTGAACGTCATTTAAAGATTTCGTTATTTAATAAGACCATTTCAGAATAATTAATAATAATAATTATTATTAATCGACATTTTGAATATATCAGATATAGAAGATTTTCACTAATAAATCGTGATATGTCGACAAAAGAGAATTCTATTAAAACCTTTTACAACATTAATATAATTGTTGTTGACTTTTTAAATATTGCATTATGGCAATAAGTAACGACCAGTAAGGTGTTATTAAACTGTATTGCTTGCCACGGCGGGTGAGTGGCTAACGTGTCGGTCTACTAACCCCAAGCTTGCAAGTTCGCTCTTGGCCGTGGTAAGTGATGTTGGAAAGGCGGCAAAAAATTACGACACGCATGTCATGCGATGTTGGCATGTCAAAGAACCCATTTGAATTCAGTAGGCCGTGTTCATAATGGCAAAATTAATCTTGAGAGTTTCCGCCAACACAAAGTTCCTCATTTCTTTACTATAAAAGCGCTATAGTGTTCAAGGAGCTTAGATATCTAACCTCTTTGACTTTCATAGTGCTTCAAGGAACAACGAAATTCGACATGCAAGCTACCCTTTGGGTGTCAAATAACAGAGCTTGCACCCGGCACCCAAGGCCGTACGATATTATTATTATTATTAAACTGATTTTTTATTAAATATTAGCAACTATTGTTTTCAACCAGAGTAACAACCAAGTAAACCAAGAAAGTTCATTTACTGTAATTAAAGGTCAAGTTTAATGGAAATATTTAGGCAACGCGATGATTAAATATACCGTGAACATCGTATTGAAGTGACATTGAAATGGAGAACTAGTGTGACAGTTCTAAGGTCAAGTTTTGTAATGACAAGTATGTATTATTTTGAGAGGATTATTATTGCAATGGTAGAGTGATAGCTACGTTGATAAGCTCTAATACGTATTATAGACGTATTATAAAGGAATGAAATGTTTATTGAATGAAGTGGCAATGCTTTTTAGAGCAGAGTTGTTTTGTGGAAGCTCTAATAGGTAGTGGAGACGTATTCTACAGGAAAATATTGCTGTATTAAATAGTGCTGTTGTAAGAAGGAGTGTGGAAGAATATACATTTATTTTAATTGACCTACAGTCAAAATGACAGGGTGGTTGGCGGAAAAATGTTGTGAAATGATTTTAAACTATTGATTTGTTAATTCTATTAAGATTATTATCATGATGTAGACGGTATTTACGTGTCAGCTTAGCTTAATTGTTTGGCCATATTAGCCTGGAATTGAAATAAACCCCTATAAAAATTGTAGCGACGGTAATAAAACTAATAAAACTAATAAAACTAATAAAGGTAATAAAAATAATAAAACTAATAATGCTAATAAACTAATAAGACTAATGAAACTAATAAAGCAAAATAATACAATTAAAAAATAAACAATATAAATGTAAATAAACAAAGATTAATAATAATGCGAGTAGCATTTATGGATAACATATTTATATTAATAAACATTGATATACAATGATAAACAAGTAAATAAGAATGGATAAATATTAATTGAGATTAATATTAATAAATAGTTGTATTTTTAATAATTATTAAATAATTATTAATAATACGGTAATTTTGAAATTATTATTGACATCTCTAACAATAATAAATATTTGGAAGTGAGGATTTGTGTAATTGAAGGTTGATAGTTATGAGAAAGGCTGTTTGAAGAACAGTAATAGATGATAATTGTTTACATTATTGATGTTCGATACTATTGATGCAAGATGTCGTTTGACAGGTCAATTCTTTTGAAAATATTGTGTCAATAATGTAAATTGTTTTATTGATATTTATAAGAATGGAAAGGAGGAGAAAATGTTAACGTAATGTACTTAATAAGACAGTGATGTTTTTATTTTGAAGTGAGCGATGTCCACAGAGTTAGTTATGATATCAGGAAACAGCTGATCCATTGACCACAGTGTCAATATAAGCTGTAGTCTTACAGTTGGATTATATAAACAGAGTTTTATGTAAAAATATTCAAGGAGGTTTATGTTTTACTGAAATAATATTCTAAAAATATTATAATATGATACTTTTATTTCAAACTAGTAAACAGCTGATCCGTGTTTACCTTTGAGTGGAGCTGTATATTACAATGTCAGATGGACATTTTAAATTATTTAACCTTTATTATTTGACAAGCGTATCTATTATTGCTTTATTTAATTTATTTTTAGGATTTCAGTTACATTTAATTAATTTAAATTGTCATTGTTAATTTTAGATAAATATAATTATTCGTTTTCTACAAACAGACTTACGTGATTTATTTAAGCCGTGTAGAGATATTGTGTTGTGGAATGGATTAAGGTTTGGGAAAGCTCCTTGCTATTCTCCAATTAATTGTGTGGTTTGCCCAGTATATATCTTCCATAACACAATCGAAGGACTTGTGTACCCACATGTAGTACTTGTCGGTAGGATTTTCAGTTTTTTTTCTAGCCGGGGATCTTTAATATTCTACAATCCAGCTGATCTTCGGATACGACAAGCGTCCCTTCATGTTTAAACGAGTACAGCCTCTCACTTAAGGCCACGCCCTAACAAAATCCTAAATACACACACTAGTACAGACATCACAGTGACACAATCATATCACACACATTTTATACACACCCAAGTATACGGGGATTACCACGATATCGCAAATCTTCTAAAGAATCAACAACAGCATGTAGGCCTATAGGAAAAGAGCTGCCAATCACCGTATTTTCGTCGCCATCCTTTTCTGAGTTCAGACTTAGTCGATTCGGACTAAATCCCAGAGATGGGTATTCTTTTAATTTACTCGGGTTTCACCCATTTCTTTTCCGACTATATACCTTCATCTTCATCTGAGTTCATCTTGGAATGATGTTTTGACAAGTCGAATAATGACATATGATAACATGCACAGTATGTGTGATAAAGTGACATTTCACTACTTACAGATCGCGGAGGCTCTGAAGACCGGCGAAGGCAAGTGGATGAAGTTGTGTCAATTGCCGATTACCTTTAAGGCCCCTGCGAAAAGATAACACAAAACAATGTTAAATACGCGACTACTTTCATTTGCCACACTGAGATGCACAGACACTAACATGGTGATGGGCTGTACTAACAAGGGAAGTATCTGGCAAGACAAGTCAAAACCTATCTTGAAACTTTGTGGACGCAATCATTGTACTATAAGAGGACAACGTGCGGAAAATCAGAGATTGAACTGACATCCTAGTACGCAGGCATGACGGCTATCGGAGCTGGACATCCCTGTGGCACTTGGAATAGTAGCGAGCCGGGGCGTATATGCTCACTGTAGCGTGCGGCTGCTATCCACCCGTCTTGAGTGCTTGGGCCGTCAGGGCTGTCCCTTCCAATATGTACGGTACTCGCTACTTCCCATTAATTTATAAGAGAGATTCGCCACATGATTTTGGAGCCTTGCAGTTCAATCTGGCGGCTGATTTTCCGCTCGTTGCCCTCTTATAGTACAACGATTGAGTCCACAAAGTTTCAAGATAGGTTTCGACCTGTCTTACTTGTTACGGTACTTCCCGTGTTAGCTGGTTTGCATTTAGCAACTAGGCCTATGTGGATCTTTGATACAGTACATCACTAAAGGAAACATACGGTAACTAGCGAACCCGTGCGTCAACTCTCGCCCAGCTTTGTTGGTATGCGACTCGACGTGACACAGTTCTGGCAGGGAGTGTCGTCTTGTTTATTTGTTAATCGTACTTTTTAAATAAATTGTCGATATTTATAAAATCGGAGAGCAATTTGAATACTCATTTGTTCCTTGTGATACTGGCTGCGTGCCTGCTGACACCAAGGTTGCAGGATCGAATCCTGGCACTGTTAGTTGTCATTTGAGGGTGAGCAAATGCGAGGGGGCCATGTCAGTATAATTATACTGGCACGATAAGATCCGGCAGCCAGGCGTCTGTAAGAGCCGCAGTAGTCTAAAGAACGTAAAACTGGCTGCTTGGTGGAGCAGCAACGTTCTCACCTGCTGTGCCCAAGGACCTGGCGCAGTCAGGTGGCATTTGAGGGCGCGCAAATGGGAGGGAGCCGCGTCAGTAGATTTACTGGCATGCTAAAGATCCCCCTCGGAGCAAAATTCCGGTACTCCAGCGTCTCCAAAAGCCGTAGTAGTTAAAAGGGACGTAAAACCAATAACAGTATTATAGGTTACTTGTAACCGCCCCATGTGTATAGACCATGAGTGTATACCACCCACCTGGCTTTACCGTTGTGCGGGCTGGATGCGGCACAGTTCTGCCAGGGGCTATCGTTTTGTTTATTTGTTTAAACGCACTTTATAAAGAAATAAATGTATTTCCGTTGACCTTTCATGAATTGCAAGATTTGTCCCATACTATTGAGACGATGTGTTAGATTTTTTCACACACCACACCTTCTAACTCCCTCTGGTTTAAGAGTTTTGTGAAACATACACCTTAGCGTTTCATATGTATGATGGGACAACGGGAGAATTAAATAATGGGATCAATGAACAGCTGGTGTCTGAAACCCGAACTGAAGTTTGACGGTGTCCAAGAGCAAAGGAGACATTAACTTATTTGTCTAATTTTAAGGGAGGGAAAAAGTCCGAGTATTAAGTCACTGAATAAGAATCTCTTACAGTCCTGACATATCACCAAAAAAAAGGAAGATTGTAGTTTTACGTGACCGTGAATCTAGTGATTATGAGCCACGGGACCTCCTTTTTACGTGGAATCCGAACCACAGGACATGGCATTTCACTTCGAAAATCTCACCAAAAAAAAAGTGAGAATGTGTAAACAAACGTGCAGAAGGGAAAAAAAGGAAGAAAGAAAGAAAGAAAGAAGAAGAACTTCAACTTTCAGACCGAATGCTAATTTGCACCTTCGAGGATCTGCACCGGAAGTGGTTCCAGGTAGGTTCACGCCTCAGGAAGCGTCTCCGTTAAGTTACCTTAATTCTCCCGACTTACTATATATAATCGGCCGTGGACCTATTGAAAGGAACAGTCCAGGAATTTGCCTGGTAGTGGATATGGTAAATCACGAAGACCATTTTCAGGATGGCCGAGGTGGGATTCGGACCCACGCTCTCCCTATGCCAGTGAGGTACTGCCCCCGAAAAATGAATTATTTAGGACTTAAATGAGAGTATTTTCCGAGCCCATGATAAAGATTAACATGCAAATATAAATCATGGAAATGTGACACAAGTCAGTCATGTTACAAGCTCGAGGCAGTGGGGAGATTCCAACCACGTGATATGTTGCGCAACAGAAGTTTCTAGAAGGTTGAAATCGACATAGCAACAGTAAATTAGCTATAAAATATAATACATATTGTTATAAATTATGCTATTGGATATCAGCCCAGAGCCAATGAGAAGAGGTCTTATTGAAGACGGGATTAACTTCAACTATATAATTTGATGAAATGATGCATTTAGGCCTTTAGAAGGTGATTTTCTTAATTGGAAATGTAAAGAATATTAAAAGAAAATATGTCTGATACTTTAAAAGCCGCAGAACGGTCGAACTACGCAGTAATAAGCATGGTTATAGTGCGCGCTAAAATTATGGTGGGAGACAGATATGGCCGCCAAATTTTCGACTTGGAGAAGGAGACCCAAGTATCGGAGTTCTTAATCCTACAGACTTTGAAAAGAGAGGAAGTGCTTCTTGAGTTAACTGAGATCCCAAAGCCTTAGTCCGAGTGCGGTGATAGACGACTCGTGGAGACGATACGTTAGCAGGGTTGAATAGTGGAGATCCCCGTGCTAGTAATTTAGGCGAAGTTGAATGGAGTCTTGATAATAGGATATCTGATTTATATTTGAGATTATACGTCGGCCGATTGAATTAATAGATAGTACAGTTCGAATACTATATTATACCAAAAGTTGAGCATCATAATTCGAACCATTTCGAAGATATAAGCTTGTAAAGACAGTTTTACAAATGTGACGGACGTTGAAGCTGAAAAACACTTTAGTTGGAACGGATGATAGCGAACATAGTCCGAGTGAACAGCAGTGGAGAACTTTCACATTGGCGCAGCAAACAAACATTATTATTATTATGGCTGTTAATATTCATCGACTAGTATCATTCAACATTATTAACATGGTTGAGATGTCGAACTAAGGAGTCATGAGCCAGGGACATATTTAATGCAGAGTTAAGATACAACAATGGAGCTTCGTTAGACAAGGTATTTCAGAATACAGACGTAGTGTACGTTACATCTTGTACATTTTCGTCAGTTTACGAACACTAATAGAACAACGATCAGCTATAGAAATAATTCATTCACCACCTACATGAATATTTCTATAAAATAATTACTCAACGATGATGCTGATATATATTTGCGACGGAGAATGAAGATCCTTCAGAAGAAGATAGTCCTGTGCCAGGGAATCCCGGCAACCCAGAAGAATTTGCCAGAAGGATGTCGTTCGATTCCAGACGGAGGTTGGTGATTACCGGAGATGGAACCTTTTCTCATATCCGAGGTCGCTGGTCCGATATTTCGAATGGAGGTCCATCTCAGTAGATCGGACTGAGGAAATACCAAAGTATTTTGCAAATACTTACGCAGATCTTCAAGATATCGTCTAATCAGGTAGCAGTGTTATTTATGTGTAGTATAGAGCTTGATTAGTGAAATTCTGAGCCGACGTCCTTACTCCATATTTCATGCATTTCAGTGTTTTGATGTAAACTTATACTTCATATGAGTATCAAGATTTTTATGCTTCAAGATCATTTGAGATGATAGTCTGTCATCTAGTTTTCAATTTCTATTCTACGGATCAGTGGTTGAACTGACATTCAGATTTTGTTTGAGGAATCAGATTTCCGTATGTAAGACTAGTCATTTTGACTATCGAATTTTTATTTTTATTTTACTTTGTGTCATGGATGCAAATTAAATTCTTTTCAATAATTTAATTTGGGCACTTTATTGTATCAACTTCAAGACCAGAAGTAACGTCGAATGATATCGTTATATCATTATTGTATGTAAACTTTGCGACGATCTAGCAAGAACTAGTCGTTTGATAAGACTGAAGTCATAAACTCATAGACATTCTTCGTGTAGAATGGAAAGGCATTGCGAAACTGACAATCCTTACTTTATTTGAAAAAGCTGAAAACTTTAGTCAATAAATTGTTCTAGGAAATATCTCTTTATAGAAGATAATTTATATCTTTGACTAGGAATTCAAAGCTACTTTATTCCGGTCAAGATTGAATTCTATTAGACATTATAAATAACATGTGTGGTTATTTATACACCATATGTGTAATATCACGTCATATTGTTGACCTGATATTGCAATGACGTGCAATTTATAGCTTGACAAGTATGAAGCAGAATTAGTACTTTTATTACATGTATATGTGACAGGTGAGTTAACAATTAATTATCTTTTTGTGAAGTAAACTCAAGGACGTCATTCACGACAGTCTAAAGTCGTCTTTTATTTATGGAAGTTTTCTTTGAAGAACTGAAGTATGTATTTTTGTATATCAGTAGTCGAGTGTGACGACGCTGATGATTATGCCACTAATTGAAGAAATGTTAATAACAATTAATCTGCATTTTGTTATTATTTAACATAGTAGAAGATATTTGTTTATACCATATACAGTGTTATATGAGGTGATGTAGTGCTATGTCTGAGCTCGTGCGATGGTGTTCCGCATTTTAAGGGAAGTTAACGAAATATAGTTCTTTTGATGAGAACGTGGCGTAGATCATAAAGTAGTCGTTGTGTGTAATAACTCCAGTACATTTGAAGTAACGTTTTAGCTGTGATGACACGAGGGTATGAGCGGAAAACAATTGGAGGAAGGTTGTCTACTTATGCCATTTATACCTTTATTAAATCTTTATTCAAACACGGAGTTGTATAGAAACGTGCAGTAGACCTTTGCTGGTAGAATGTATTTGACCGATATTGTATAAAAACCTATCTAAGAGTGTGCAGTATATTGAACACTGATGAGTGTTAGCTAAACTTTATTTTGAGAAAACATTGTATGTATTTAACTACAAGTTGTATTTTGAGAGAGAACTAAGATTCTCGCAGATAACGTGTTTATAGCGTTAGATATCGTTCGTCATAACGATCAGATTACCTGTAAATATGTTGCGTAATTATTGAATTAGTTAAATAATTTTATAACGATTAATTAGTAGGATGTTTTTGTGTTATAGTGTATTTTTCGAGTGAATGTTTTAGAATGGATGATTGCCAGTTGTTATGTATGATTGCACAACCTGGTTGGTTCTAGAACAACTCGGGAGTGTGAAAGGATGATGGTATTAAATTTTTAGAAGGATTGTTAAATAATTGTATGAGTTACAAGCACTTTTATAAAGCCAGAATCTAAATTTTAAACGAGGCTACTATACGCACGCCAGACAGCGTGTATACAAGCGAATGTGGGCGGAGATGTGTACAGTTGGAACTCAAGGCCAGTCTATTATATAACGTGCAGCTTGGTGACAAACCACAGCCTTGTGTATGGAAATAGTTTCACGGCGCGACACTTGGTTGTCATTTTATCAATGAAACAGAGCTAGCAGGTGCATTACAAGACACGTGGCACCACCAGTAACCTTCTGAAAGGAATGCTGTCGAAGCAGGAGTTTTGTTAAATGTTTTTATCACTTACAGTAGGCCTAGACCTATCAAAATTTTTGTGATTTTAATTTACAGTTCAGTAAACGCAGTAGTATGTGTGTAGTGGAAGAGGAGCGAGTATGAATGTATGGATAATTTTATTAATATTGTTTATTGTTATTTATTGTTTAATATTACATTTAGTTTACTCATGTTTAAATAAATTTACACAGTTCGCTTTTCTTAGTCGTCAAGTGATTCATTTTAAATATTTGGAACAAGGTATTGTGGATCCCTTTTCAGGCGAAGCTGGGTCCCATACGAGAACCCCGAGAAAAGATAGGTAGGTGATCAAGTGAGCCCCGTATATTTTGTTGTTATCCACAATATCCTTGCAGCATACTGTATGTAAATTCCTGAAGACCTTGTTGGAGCGATTTCTAATGAAGTAATTAGCCGGTGCTATTAGAAATAGGCAATCCAGCTGGGCTATTGATATTCCGACAGGCAACTTCCCGAATTTACGGGTACAGTAGGGATGGTGCCCTAAACTTAGGGGCTACGAAATTAGCTTCGTAGAGCCTTAAGATCTTGTTGGTTTGAACATTTCTAGTGAAAGAAATAATTACCAGATTTATGGGATGTCTAGTCCAATTTTGGATGGATGTGAGTGAGATAATATAGGTATTTTTGAGTTGATTTTATTAAGATTGCACTCAAACAAAGATCATATGTTAGAAATACCTGAGAAAGGTGTAATGGGTGGACAGTTTCGAAAAACGTCCTATGATCTTGATGATTATTTTATTTTACCGGTTCATGGCAGTTGTTAGTCATGTCAAAAATAAGGCTAACTTGTTTTAGTGAGTGTAAATGTAGAGTTTTCTTTATGGTAGTATGTTTAAAATGGATCACAAGAGAACGAACACTATGAGTAAGTTTGTTTAGCATGGGGTATCTAATAAGTTATTGCTAAGGTAATATTAAGTTACTTTTAGACACTAAGGTGCCCAAATACAAGGAGGAAGGCGTTGCTCAGATGTTGTTGTCTTGCTCTGTTGTTGAATATGTCCCTACAGCAGTTGGAAATTTGTATTGTGATTATGGCAGCAGAGGATGTTAGGAAGATGTTGGAGGATATGCAGGAAAAGCTGCAGGAGAACATGAACGAGAATTTAAAGGTTGTCCAAAGCGGGATGCAGGAGAGTTTAAAGGCTGTCAAAGGTGAGATAAAGGAGAATTTAACTGTGAATATGAAAGATATGCAAGGTAAATTTCAGGAGGCGAAGCAGGACCTGGAAAAGCGAAAACGTGAGCATAAAGAGGATCTTGACATAGTAGTTGTTAAAGTAGTGGAGAATGTAGTTGAATCCATTGCAGAGAAAGTTGCAGAAAGTGTCAAAGAAAGTTTTAAAGGTGAAATTCAAGGAGTTCAGACTTCATTAGAGGGACTACAGACTAGTGCCTCTAAAATGGTTGTAAATGTAAGGCGTTTGCAGGCCAGTTCCCAGCAGATACAGGATGATGTAAGTGGTTTGCGGACAGAAGTCGATAATGTCCAAGCCAATGTAGATACAGTTCAGACTAAAGTAGACGGTGTACAGTCCGATGTTGGTAATGTTAATTCTGTTTTTAGCGCATGGCTTTTAGTGCCGGGAGTGTCCGAGGACATGTTCGGCTCGCCAGTTTTGTAGCTGCTTCGAGACAGACACCCAATGGGTGAGCTACAAGTACCGTGGGGGAGGAATGTTGGAAGGGAAGGTCGAGGAATTGGAAGGTAGCGGATGTGGCCTATAGTTAGGGACCAACCCCGGCATTTGACTGGAAGGAAGATGGGAAACCACTGAAAACCATCTTCAAGGTTGCCGGAGTGGGGATTCGAACCTCCTCGCCTCCCGGATGTGAGCGACTGCCAACAGTCATGCCGTAACGACCACGGCTAACTCACCCGGTGTTAGGTCTGATGTTGCAAAGGTACAGGGAGATGTCTCCAATGTTCAGGTAGACATAAATAACATGCAGGCAGATACTACTGGTGTACAGACCGACATAGGTAAAATCCAAACAGAAGTTAACACGATGTTCGTGGAGATAACGAAAGTCCAAGCGGACATTAATAAAATTAGGTGAGAGGTGGAAGCTTCTAAGACCCAATGTAGTGAAAACATAGGTGCTTTAACGACACGTTTTGTAGACGATGCGTTAAAAACTACAGCTTCTCTGGCAGAGTTAAAGAATAATGTAGAAACCTTACGTACACAAGTTATAGATCATAATAAAATCCTTAAAGTGGATATTGAGGAAGATATTGCAGAAATGTTAAGAGCTAAAGTAGTCGTCTGGAAAGACGAGTAGAACCAATCCAGTGGTGAACATATTAAAATGATACAGGAGAATATAAAGAAAAAGTTAGTCGGTCATCAGTTAGAAATTAATCGAGAGGTTATTAAAGTAAGATCAGATTTAGGTAACAGGATTGATAAGCTTACTGAAAAGCAAGTAGAAGATAGAACTCAATCAAGTCAGGATGTGCAAGCTTTGAAACAGTCGTTAGAAAGTAAAAATAAAACGATAGAGGAACGCATAGACAAGGTTGTCACTGACGCAAATGCAATGAGTGAGGGGAAAACTAATGAACTAGAAGAATATATATCTAGGAAATTACAAAATCTAAATCTAGGAGATGTTGCCAGTCTTGAGACCTACAAGGAGGACCTAATGACCGAAGTAGGACAGTAACTGAAGAAGATTATCACTGAGATAGAAGAAAAGGAAAAGGAGAAGATAGATATAGAAGATTCTAGGAACCACACTAGGAGAAATAGCCTAGAAGTAGAAGAAAGAGAAACCAGACCGGGAGAAAGACTATTCAGGTTTACGGAAGGTTAGAAGAAAGGAGTAAGGGGCCCGAAAGTCATAGTAGAGATTTTCGATCTAGCCTTCAGGATTCATATCGAGAAACGTGACGGTCATAAGAAACATTGCGGATAAACCTCGTAAATTCAGCAACCTAGACAGTTTCACACCGATAGAGTATGTCAGAAATCTTAAGGACTACTTTATCGAGGCACATATTCCACGAGAGAGGGAAATGAAGATGTAGAGCGTTATCTTTCAGAAGGGCCCCTTGAATGGTTTTGCGCCTTCAGGTGTACCTTTGTGAACTTTGACGAATTCGCAGAAGCCATGATAAAGTGTTTTTGGAGTATTGAAGCGCAGAACTCACTACGCGCAGAAGTATACTCACGGAAGTATTCGGGTACATTACCCACACGCTACGCAGACTTTTTCACTATTCAACTTGCCCGCCTTAGATTCCTCCAATCCCCTTTATCTACGGCGCAGTTGATAGATGGGATAGCCAGGATGCTACCTGTTGAAGTCAGGCGTCTAATTATCTCGTCAGGGATAAACGATCTAGCGAGCATGGATGAACTGCTCCGAAAACTCGATTACACGGGTCCTATGCCGAATGTTGTGCCGAGGAAGCAAAGGCAAGAATACAAAGACATAGAAACTGCATATCTTGACCAGACGCAACAAACTGAGAGTCCAAAGGAACAGGAAAAGGGAAATATAAGTCCCGAACGAAATACCTATTTCCATGATAGAAGACCGGAACCCAGATACAGGAGATTCCGTGGAGGTCGTCCGTATCAGCAGCAGCAAGGACGTAACAACAACAACTACAATCATGAAAACCGTAGAAGGGGTTATTACCACAACAATAATAACTATAGATACAACAACAATAGTTATTATAACAGAAATAATAATAGGAATAACCCGAATTATAACCGAAATAAGAATTCCCAAGACGAAGTAATGACGAAGGAGAAATATGATGAACGTCAGAGGGAAGGAAAAGAGTATATCAAGGAATTGAGATATAAGGAAAATGGTAACGGAGGGGAGAAGAACTTGAGTATGGATCCCAATCCATCTACTAGTCAGAAGGGGAACTATGAGAACGATACTCAAGGACAAAAAAAAACAATTTTGAAAAGGAAGTAGTGGAGATAGGATATACTGCTACACTAAACCAGATTACGATAAATGAAATTTATGAGGTAACAGATGATGACTTACTTTTCGAGAAGGAAATAGTTAAAGAAGAAAGACCATTTGAGTTACCGATTATATGTGTTAATGTCGATGGACAAATATGCAAGTCATTGATGGACACTGGTACCATCATGTCCATCATGTCAGATGAGTGTTATCAGAGATTATCTAAGGGCAATAAGATGACAGTTTTACTCACATCTGCTGTTAAAGTGCGTGGTATTCTTCAGGACAAAGCTGTAAAATGCAAAATCCAAGTTTTATTAAACATTGAGATAAATGGACGCACATATGAACACATTTTCATAGTGGTCAGCAAAATTAACTTTGATATCGTGCTAGGCATTTACCTCATTACTAAAGTTGGAGCAGTAATTGATATGAAGAACCGAATCATAAAATTTAGTGAAGGGTTAATAAATACAGAAGAGTTAGAAGAAAAGGATTTGAATGACAGTCTAGATATAGATCATAGGGAAGAAATAATAAATAATATTATTGAAGAGGTTGAAAATGGAAGAGAATTACTTACTCTCAGAGCAGAAGGATTTGATGAAGTTATTGATGAATTTGAGAGTTTGATCATGGAGTTTCAAGATATTTTTATGAAAAGCCTGGATTGATAAAGGACTACAAGTATAAGATTAGGCTGATAGATGAAACCCCTTACCAGAAGAGGATTTATCCGACACCGGAAAAGTACTATGAAGAAGTACGAGGGATAATTAAGAAAATGGAAGCTGATGGAATTATAAAGAAGCAGGCAACTTCTTACATCAACCCTATAACAGTAGTCAAGAAAAATAATGGTCAATTACGCCTATGTCTCGATGCACGAACAATTAACTTAAAATGTTTACCCGAGGCAGACCGACCACCTAAAATACGAGATCTGCTCAGAAAGTTCAAAGGAAAAGCTTGTTTTACCGTCCTTGATTTAACTACTTCATTTTACCAGATTGAGCTGGAAGAAGAAAGCAAACAATACACAGGGTTTCTGTTTGACCAGACGTCCTGGGTATTTGAGAGAATTCCCTTTGGTATGGTTATTAGTGGACCAGCCCTGATTAGAGCCCTTGATAACAAAATCACAGACGAAGTCAAGAAGAACGTGCTTTGTTATATAGATGATTTAATCCTATCTTCACCAAATGTCCAGGAAAATTTAATACACTTGCGTAATCTTTTGAAATCTTGAGAGACGCAAACAAAAATGTAAACTTTGATTAGTGCCATTTCATGAAGGAGAAAATTATTTTTCTCGGACATACCATTGACCAGCATGGATATCACCCGAACTTGCAGAATGTGGGAGCTATTATGAGGTTCCCAAAGCTCACTAAGGTCAGACAAGTGAGAGAGTTCGTGGGTGCATGTCAGTTCATTAGCAGTCACTGTTCGAAGTATTCGGAGATTATGGCCCCTCTATATGACTGGTTAAAGGAGAATAACCGTTGGAAGTAGAGCAGTACCGCTGACGACGCGTTTGAAAAAGCTAAGGAAATGTTGAAAAACAACGGGAAATTGGAATATCCGGATTTTGAACGAATATTCTACATAGAATCCGACCCTTCACGTGTAGGCATAAGTGCAGTCATATACCAAAAAGACGAGGATGCAAATAAGCACTATATTGCGTTCACCGGAAGAAAGCTTAAAAGACATGAAGAGAACTATTTCACCACGGAACTTGAGGCGTTAGCTTTCGTGAGAGCTCTTCAAGCGTGGAAGAAGATATTAATCGGACACCAGGTTATAATTATCACTGATCATAAGGCGCTTCAATTCAAGCTTCAAACCGATATGTCGAGTGATAGATTAACACGATGGGCCCTATTCACTCAACAATTTAATGCAAGAATAGTCCATCAGCCAGGTAAGGACAATTTGCTGGCTGACGCGTTATCACGTAAACCCATTAGAAATTTGCAGATAAACCATGTACAATTGGAGGAAGAAGATCAGATGACCGTTAGGAGATTAGCCCGAATCGGTGTATCACAGAAGAGACACGCTCCAATTAGGAAGATGTACAGGTTCCTTAAGGGTTACATGGACATAGCAGATCAAGATTGTGCTGCTACTCAAAGGCGATCACAACTCTATGTTTTGAGCGGAGATCTCGTGTGCAAATACGCAGACTCCGAGCGTACTAAGTTTCGCATAGTAGTGCCCCCTAATTTTGTCACAAATTTAGTGTGGATGGCACACCCTCAGTACACTTAAAGAGAGATTTTTCTGGACCAATATGAGATCTGCCATTGCGACAATTATAAGATCTAGTGATAAATGCCAGGGAGGAAAATTCGCAACAGAATTGTTGAAAGGAAGACCCAGAGCTATGATACCTTCTAAACCGCGTGAGCTGATGGCCACCGATATCTTCGGTCCATGTCCGAAAGGATACCAAGTTCTTGTTAGTGACTGTTGATGTCTTCACTAAATTCGTCACCATGAATCCTGTGCAAAAAGCCAATACAAGAAATGTAGTGATCAGATTAGAGAATGCTGTGTTTCCTAAGGCAGGGAAACCATAATATCTCTTATCGGACCACGGAGCGCAGTACACTTCAGTCGAATTTGCAGCAGACATGGAATGATTAGGAATTAAACATATCTTTTCAAGCGTGCGTTATCCTGAATCAAATTTTAGTGAAAGATATATGGTAGAATTTAGTAAAGTCTGTAGAATTTTCTGCCTAAATGATCACCCCAATTGGGTAAAATACGTGCCAATTATTGAGGATTGTTTGAACTCCACAGTTCAGAGAGCACGGCAGAAGTTGCATTGATTCTTCACTTAGGACAGAATCCAGAAAGGCCATGGGACAACGTATTTGATTTCATTCCCAGAGATCCTGATTTAGGCAGACAAGCGAGGATCGACAAGGCTAAAGAAAGACTTCAGAAAGCAGCTGAGAAACGCTTGAAACGAGTTGCAGGAAAACGTTTCGGTACGCCATTAGAAATTGGAGATTTAGTCTTATTGCGCAGACTAGTCAAAGCGGACGTGAGCAAAAAATATACCCAAAATATGGTGTTATCGTTATTGGCCCGTTCCGCATAGAAAATGCTTATGGGAATAACTGTAATGAGTTATTTGATGAAGAAAATAACGTAATCCTAGGAAAATTCAATGCTAAGAATTTAAAAAAGTATCTTAAGAAAGTAGGCTAAAAATTATTCATTATTCGAGTTCAAGTGACATATTGAATCAGAATAGCTAAAAAAATTGGAACTGTTTCAACTTGAGGTAAGGGGAGAATGCCACAGGAAAATGAATTATTTGGGACTTAAATGAGAGTATTTTCCGAGCCCATGATAAAGATTAACATGCAAATATAAATCCTGGAAGTGTGACACAAGTCACTCGTGTTACAAGCTCGAGGCAGTGGGGAGATTCCAACCACGTGATATGTTGCGCAACAGAAGTTTTAGGAGGTTGAAATCGACATATCAACAGTGAATTAGCTATAAAATATAATAAATATTGTTATAAATTATGCTATTGGATATCAGCCCAGAGCCAATGAGAAGAGGTCTTATTGAAGACGGGATTAACTTCAACTATATAATTCGATGAAATTATGCATTTAGGCCCTTAGAAGGTGATTTTCTTAATTGGCAATGTAAAGAATATTAAAAGAAAATATGTCTGATACTTTAAAAGCCGCAGAACGGTGGAACTACGCAATAATTAGCATTGTTAAAGTGAGCGCTAAAATGATGGTGGGAGACTGATATGGCCGCCAAATTTTCGACTTGGAGAGGGAGACCCAAGTATCGGAGTTCTTAATCCTACAGACTTTGATGAGAGAGGAAGTGCTTCTTGGATTAACTGAGATCCCAAAGCCTTAGTCCGAGTGCGGTGATAGACGACTCGAGGAGACGATACTTTAGCAGGGTTGAATAGTGGAGATCCCAGTGCTAGTAATGTAGGCGAAGTTGAAAGGAGTCTTGATAATAGGATATCTCATTTATATTTGAAATTATACTTCGGCCGATTGAATTAGTAGATATTACAGTTCGAATACTATATTATACCAAAAGTTGAGCGTCATAATTCGAACCATTTCGAATATATAAGCTTGTAAAGACAGTTTTACAAATTGACGGACGTTGAAGCTGAAAAACACTTTAGTTGGAACGGAAGATAGCGAACATAGTCCGAGAGAACAGCAGTGGAGAGCTTTTATATTGGCGCAACAAACAAACATTAGTATTATTATTATGGCTGTTAATATTCATCGACTAGTATCATTCAACATTATTAACATGGTTGAGATGTGGAACTAAGAAGTCATGCGCCAGGGGCATATTTAATGCAGAGTTAAGATACAACAATGGAGCTTCGTTAGACAAGGTATTTCAGAATACAGACGTAGTGTACGTCACATCTTGTACATTTTCGTCAGTTTACGAACACTAATAGAACAACGATCAGCTATAGAAAGAATTCATTCACCACCTACATGAATATTTCTATAAAATAATTACTCAACGATGATGCTGATATATATTTGCGACGTAGAATGAAGATCCTTCAGAAGAAGATAGTCAATGTGCCATGGAATCCCGGCAACCCAGGAGAATATGCCAGAAGGATGTCGTTCGATTCCAGACTGTGGTTGGTGATTACCGGAGAGCGAACATTTTCTCATATTCGAGGTCGCTTTTCCGATGTTTCGAATGGAGGTCCATCTCAGGAGATTGGATTAAGGAAATACCAAAGTATTTTGCAAATACTTACCCAGATCTTCAAGATATCGTCTAATAAGGTAGCAGTGTTATTTATTTGTAGTGTAGAGCCGACGTCCTTACTCCATATTTCATGCATTTCAGTGTTTCGATGTAAACTTATACTTCATACGTGTATCAAGATTTTTATGCTTCAAGATCATTTGAGATGATAGTCTGTCATCTATTTTTCAATTTCTATTCTACGGATCAGTGGTTGAACTGACATTCAGATTTTGTTTGAGGAATCAGATTTCCGTATGTAAGACTAGTCATTTTGACTATCGAATTTTTATTTTTATTTTACTTTGTGTCATGGATGCAAATTAAATTCTTTTCAATAATTTAATTTGGGCACTTTATTGTATCAACTTCAAGACCAGAAGTAACGTCGAATGATATCGTTATATCATTATTGTATGTAAACTTTGCGACGATCTAGCAAGAACTAGTCGTTTGATAAGACTGAAGTCATAAACTCATAGACATTCTTCGTGTAGAATGGAAAGACATTGCGAAACTGACAATCCATACTTTATTTGAAAAAGCTGAAAGCTTTAGTCAATTAATTGTTTTAGGAAATATCTCTTTATAGAAGATTATTTATATCTTTGACTAGGAATTCAATGCTAGTTATCCCGGTCAAGATTGAATTCTATTAGACATTATAAATAACATGTGTGGTTATTTATACACCATATGTGTAGTATCACGTCATAATGTAGACCTGATATTGCAATGACGTGCAATTTATAGCTTGACAAGTATGATGAAGCAGAATTAGTACTTTGATTACATGTATCTGTGACAGATGAGTTAACAATTAATTATCTTTTTGTGAAGTAAACTCAAGGAGGTCATTCAAGACAGTCCAAAGTCGTCTTTTGTTTATGGATGTTTTCTTTGAAGGACTGAAGGATGTATTTTTGTAGATCAGTAGTCGAGTGTAACGACGCTGATGATTATGCCATTAATTGAAGGAGGTTCCTACAGAAGAAATGTTAATAACAATTAATTTGCATTTGGTTATTGTTTAACATAGTAGAATATATTTGTTTATACCATACACAGTGTTATATGAGGTGACGTAGAGCTATGTCTGAGCTCGTGCGATGGTGTTCCGCATTTTAAGGGAATTTAACGAAGTATAGTTCTTTTGATGAGAACGTTAGCATTGATCATAAAGGAGTCGTTGTGTGTAAGAACTCCAGTACATTTGAAGTAACGTTTTAGCTCTGATGACACGAGGGTATTAGCGGAAAACAATTGGAGAAAGGTTGTCTACTTATGCCATTTATACCTTTATTAAATCTTTATTCAAACACGGAGTTGTATAGAAACGTGCAGTAGACCTTTGCTGGTAGAATGTATTTGACCGATATTGTATAAAAACCTATCTAAGAGTGTGCAGTATATTGAACACTGATGAGTGTTAGCTAAACTTTATTTTGAGAAAACATTGTATATATTTAACTACAAGTTGTATTTTGAGAGAGAACTAAGATTCTCGCAGATAACGTGTTGGTAGCGTTAGATATCGTTTGTCATAACGATCAGATTACCTGTAAATATGTTGCGTAATTATTGAATTAGTTAAATAATTTTATAACGATTAATTAGTAGGATGTTTTTGTGTTATAGTGTATTTTTCGAGTGAATGTTTTAGAATGGATGATTGCCAGTTGTTATGTATGATTGCACAACCTGGTTGGTTCTAGAACAACTCGGGAGTGTGAAAGGATGATGGTATTAAATTTTTAGAAAGATTGTTAAATAATTGTATGAGTTACAAGCACTTTTATAAAGCCAGAATCTAAATTTTAAACGAGGCTACTATACGCACGCCAGACAGCGTGTATACAAGCGAATGTGGGCGGAGATGTGTGCAGTTAGAACTCAAGGCCAGTCTATTATACAACGTGCAGCTTGGTGACAGGCCACAGCCTTGTGTATGGAAATAGTTTCACGGCGCGACACTTGGTTGTCATTTTATCAATGAAACAGAGAAAGCAGGTGCATTAAATGACGCGTGGCAGCAGTATGAAAGGAATGCTGTCGACGCAGGAGTTTTGTTAAATGTTTTTGTCACTTACAGTAAGCCTAGACCTATCAAAATTCTTGTGATTTTAATTTACAGTTCAGTAAACGCAGTGGTATGTGTGTAGTGGATGAGGAGCGAGTATGAATATATGGACAATTTTATTAATATTGTTATTTATTGTTTGATATTAGATATAGTTTACTCATGTTTAAATAAATTTACACAGTTCGTGTTTTTAGTCGTCAAGTGATTCATTTTAAATATTAGGAAAATGGTATTGTGGATCCCTTTTCAGGCGAAGCTGAGTCCCATACGAGAACCCCGAGAAAAGTTAGGTAGGTGATCAAGTGAGCCCCGTATATTTTGTTGTTGTATGTAAATTCCTGAAGACCTTGTTGGAGCGATTTCTAATGAAGTAATTAGCCGGTGATATTAGAAATAGGCAATCCAGCTGGGCTATGGATATTCCGACAGGCAACTTCCCCAATTTACGGGTACAGTAGGAGGCACGCGTTTTCGCTTTCGGCCACCGCATTTGGTTTGGATCAATTTTACCCTCATCAAACAGAGGTCTGCCTTGCCAACTCCGTCTATTTTAAATTTTCACATCGTCATTGTTTTTATTGTCAAGGGAGATGAGAAAACTTTTAAAACGTGAGGTGTAGGAAAGTTATTCCTGCTCATAAAGTTTAGGATGCGTCTCGGTTAAGTTATCTTGATTCTCACGACTTCCTGAAGTTATTGAAAATGCAATTAAACCTAGAGATGGTCGACGTGGAATCTGTGAAATACAATGGATTAATATGACATTAAACTTCAATTTTACCATTCAATCTTAGTAATGGCAATATAGCTGGGCAGAAATATGGCGTAGTTGAGGAAAGTGCACATTCTCTGAGTGAGAAGTATCGATTGATGCCCATAATCTGAGGAGAAATTGAACAATATTACAAATATCTGGAGGAGGAACTGGGACGTCCACTGAATGTAATTCATGATAAATTTGAGGAAAATGTTGCTGTCCTTAAATGTCAGGTGAAGAGCTCACTTCCTGTGAGGAGATAATTGAGAAAATTCAAACGGAAAATTTAACTTTTCAAAGTAGAATAGTTACTCGCAACAGCAGATGGCCTTGACCAATATGTAAGGAGTAATATGCTTGAACTACATGGCATTCTAGAAACGCCAACGACGATGTAATTTCCTTACTGAAAATGATGGATCGCGCTTTAAATGTTGCTGTAACTAATGCCACAGACTGCGAAAGTCAGTAGGTCAGTCTAATGCTGCAGTAATAGTTAAATTTGCGAGGCGTGTTGACCGGGGGGTTTATTTCTGCAGAAGCGTAAAATTAAATGTTATCTAAGTTGCAGTGAAGTTGGATTTGCGTAAGGTGGACCTGGTCATTTTTTAGAATTAATGTAGTGAAAAAAGAAGTTTCAATGACTTAAAATGCGACTTCAGGAAATCAAGCGTTTTCAAAACTGGTCAGGTAAAGTCTCTAGGATGTTATTTGAAATTATACCATAATTCGTTTTGTGATTAAAATCTGTGATAGACATGTTAGAATCTGTAAAATGGACTAAAAAACTCAATTTTTTAAACATTTGCTGCCACAATAAACCTCATGGATTCCTAGCATCAAATGTCATAACGGTTCAAGGAATAATTCGATAATTTCATGACCTTCAATATATTAAACCTATTGTAAAAAACTTGGGGTCAGTTGTCCAGGAAAATATATCTACGACAATGACAACCAAATTGAACGATTCAATAACCAAAATTAGAAATTATAGCATTATGACGATTTCATCACACTAAGCCGTGGAATGCACAGGTGAATGCTCTCCACGGTGGATGGTGTAATGCATTCAGAAATATTGTTTTAGCCTACATTTTAAACCTCACGTTGGATTTAATCAACAAATTGAGAAAACATTTTATTCTAATAATTTGGCCACGTCTGTACAGCCATTTCAATAACACAGGTTATCAAACAATTTATATATAGTTTTCCTTCTACCAGTCCCAGCTTTTCGGCCAAAAATTACCGAACGTCGATAATATTGTACCCATTTCCGTGCTTGCCCAACAGCAACAAATTTGAGGTTTGAAACAATGTAGCTGCATATTGTTAGCTTTTCTTCTTATATTCACTAATACAGCCATCATAATAACACAGGTTATCAGAAGTGTTGTTGTTGTTTAATTTGAGGGACTTGGACATCGTGGTTATTTAGCCTCGTGTACTTGAGTGTGTTTGTGTGTGTGTGTGTGTGTGTGTGTGTGTGTGGAGTTTGTCTGATAACCTGTGTTATTGTGATGCCTGCATTAGTGTAATCCAGATCCGGATTTCGAAGGATGTGGTCGTGGCCTTAAGTTAGGGACCGTCCTAGGATTTGTATGGAGTAGAAGTGGGAAACCACGGAAAACCACTTCAAGAATTGCTGAGATTGGAATTGAACCCTTCTCTTCTCATGTTTCTTACGAGGCTAAATGTACCCCGTTCCAGACCACAGACCAGAATTAAAATGTCTTGGCACAGCTGGGAATTGAACACGGACCTCCAGGGCGACAGCCAAGACTTTAGAAAACTAATGAAGACTCTGATATCCAGATCGTAAACTACATATTATTTAAATCTTTAGAGTTTTGCCGTTCAAACTTCAGTTATTCATAAGACTTTCTTTATAAGTGTATTTAATTTATTAATTTTTAATTCTAAAGGTACGTTTGCATCATATTAATTACTTTGTCGTAGAGGCGTAGATTCTTCGAGTGAACTAGATGCCATTTCTACCTGAGACTTTGAATGTTTGACATTGCTCCACAAAGTGGTTAAGGGCAGAAATAAATAGTAATACGGACTGTGATTCAATTCGTTTTTTGTCCAAGGCAGATAGGCGTTTCTACGTTCAAGAAAGGCAAGAACGGAAATGGGTGAAAAATTATTGACGCTTGGTAATTTTTGGCCGAAAAGCTGGGACTGGTAGAAGGAACATTTCAGCAACACAACAGGATGCAAGATTAGTGGCAGAGGTTGAAAGGAATCCCTTCATACCTTTGTTATTTTGAAGGCAGTTGTTGATTTTCCCGACCATGAACAGGTCGTGAGAATTCGTTTAAGGGCCACCAATTTGAGATCTCGGCGTGACTTTCCTAGGGAAGTTCATAAAGAGGGGTATATAAAAGAGTAGTAGTGTGAACTGGTGATCGGGATTGGAAAGGAGCAATATTTTTCTGTTAAAGTCACCTTCTCTACCAATTTGTTAATGTCTTACTCTGGCCACACGATTCGACCACAGAGTCGCCACCATTCGTGCCCGCAATGCTTGTGTCTGTGTCGTGTTAGGGGGAGGATTTCTCTCCGCTCAGTTGGCACACTCTATTACATTCACGGAGAATTCAACCAGGAGAAACATCAACATTTGTTGGAGAGCTATATGGTTCTTGATGCTGTATCCTGATGGAATTCTCAATTCTTTCAGGATAATCACCTAGTATGCACATCCTAATTGATTCGAAAGAGGTCGCTCACCGGGCTTGAACCCAGTTGAGAATATGTGAGCACAAGAAGCATAGCCCATGTGAAAATATAGGCCCAATCCCCATTTGAGACGTCCTAATGTTTTATGGAAGCTCGTCCAGATTCCTGGGATGCTGTGGTTAAAAGCAGCCCTGAATTTAAACCAATTAAATTTGATGAAATGCTAATTGTAAACCAGGCATTCCTCACCGCGTACCATTAGGCCAATGTTGCTTTACGATGATAGACTCGAGATCTCATCCGTAATGGGGTAGTGAGAAAATCTTAGGTTAACTTTAGTTTTGCTATTTAAACAAACATGATTCTGATAGTAAGAACTTGATTATTTTTCAAAATGATTTGTAAAATTATATTATACTTTACCAATTTATTACTTGTTTTCGGAGCAATTTGCGATCGCTTGATTAACTCCCCCGTTGGGTGAAAGGGATAATGTCTCATGTTCAACATCCTTCCTTCCTTCCTTCTTGGAATCGCTCTTACTAGCTGTCACCCTACAGTTAATTCAATGACAGCTATCCGTAGTCTGCGTTTTCAGTTCTACCAAGATTTTAGTTCCAGAGAAAACCTTTTAATCTCCAAAACGATGTTCTTTGATGTTCTTTGCCACTCTGGTCTGTGAAAATATGATTGTTAGTAGCCTGCTACACGTCAAGGCATACGGTCAAGGCTCGTATTCATGAAAGAAAGTCAATTGTTGACAAATGAAGTGTTTGATAAAACAACAATGTATTGGTACCGCCCACGTTCCTTTATACAGTACACATTGTATAGATTCTGCTCTCACAGAAGTATCCATGCGGCAACTCCAATAAATAATCTAGTAAAATAATTGCTTTTCAGTCGGTCAACACGTTAATGAGCCCAAGTTCATTGGACCACCTTATGGTGTAACGGCTAACATTCTTGGCTGACACCCTGGAGGTCCGGGTTCAATTCCCAGCTCTGCCAAGAAATTTAATTCTGGTCTGAGGGCTGGAACGAGGTACACTCAGCCTCGTGAGGCATAACTGAAGGGTGATCGATTCGATTCCCAACTCAGTCAATTCTGGAAGTTGTTTTCCGTTGTTTCCCAATTCTATTCCAGGCAAATTCCGGGATGGTTCCTAAAGTAAGGCCACGGTTGCTTCCTTCCCAATCCTCACCTGAATTACAAATACACACACTAATACAGCCAACACAATAACAGGTTATCAGACAAAATTCCACACACAACCAAGTACACGGGGCTGTATGACCACGATGTGCAAGCCCCTTGAAATGCAACAACATATATGAATGAATGATTGGATGATTTGTCTCATAACCTGTGTTATTGTGGTGTCTGAAGTAGTATGTGTATTTATAATTGAGACTATGATTTGAAAGGAGGAAGCCGTGCCTAAGTTAGGAACCATCCCCGCATTTTCCTCAAGTAGAAATGGTAAACCATTTCTAAGATGGATTAGGTGGGAGTCAAACCCACCTTTTCTAAGTTCTGCCTCACAAGGCTGAGTCAGTCTCGTTTCAGCCCTCAAACCAGAATTTAATTTCTCGGCATAGCTGGGAATCTAACCCAGGACCTTTTGTACCGGAGTATCAATACGTACTCTGATACCACAGAAAGCTGGTGTATTTATTTATTATACTCGTACCTAGGGATCTTACTAGTGGATTTTTTTGTTTGTTTGAGGATCTTAGACATCGTGGCCATTTAGCACCGCGTACTTGGGTGTATGTGGAATCTGTCTGACAACCTGTGTCGTTATGATGGCTGTTTTAGTGTGTTTGTAATTAGGGTAAGGATTTGGATTGGAGGTAGCTGTGGCTTTAATTTAAGTGCCATCCGAGCATTCGCCTGGAATAGAAGTGGGAAACCACGAAAAACTATTTCTAGGAAGGCTGAGGTGGGAATCGAACCCACCTATTCTCAGTTCTGCCTCACGAGGCTGAGAGTACCCCGTTCCAACCTTCAGTCAAGTATTACATTTCTTGGTAGAGCCGGGAAACGAACCCGAACCTTTACGGTGACAGCCAAGAATGCTGGTCACAACGCCACCAGGTGGACCATTTTTAATGAAATGAAGCCAACATCTTAGCCAGGATCCTGTGAGATCTACGAATTTAAACATGAGGTCATAACTTGGATATGTGAGCGGATCTGAATGACCACGAGCTGTTGGCTGAGGAAAGTAAGGAGCTGACGCTGACGACTCTGTTGCAAGTAATATCCGGCTCAGGAATGCCTCTTTGGAGGTTCACATCTGCCTATACGGTAGAAGTTCCTTCATCTCTTTGTAAAAAAATGAAGGCGCTTTCTGACAGTTTCTTTCTTAATAATCACAATATTGAGAAATGACCAAGTAAGCAAACAAGCAAGAAAGGAAAGCAGACAGGTCAGAAACAAGTGTGAGTGAGCAAACAGATTGATAAACACATGCACTTAGAAAGAATATTACTGAAAGGTACTTACAGTTTTGCTATCTGTGATTTATTAAACGCAAACTTCTGAACTTCTTGTATGTCGTTGTAGTTCATCAATCTGGAACATAGAATTTGTACAGTTAAGTATAATCTGTCACTTGCGACAATGACATACACAATTATCACTTGCAACAGCCATGAAACCTTTTTAGGTCAACATATTACCTATCCTCACATACGGGATACAAATAATATGGAATGACCTTAGCTACAGTGACCTTCAAACCTTGGAAAGGGTGAAAGCTAGGTTCCTTAAAGCCGCACTAGGGATTTCGAAATATGCCCCATCTAGACTTGCATATGAATTAGCACGCGAAACTTTCCTCATGGAAGATCTACGAACTAGGTTCTAGCTGCCATCAACTCAACAAGAATCGCAATTAACGCAGAACAGACAACAGAAGACACAAGAAATACCGACCGAATTCTACGCAACCCATGCGATGATCAACCAGAAATGGACAAAACCAAACGGCAAGATCCGCAGCGCAGTGGCAAGACCGATGGTACATGGAGAACAGGAGAACAGACTATCACGACCCTTCTCCAGAATGCGTGTGTAAATTATATGCTAAACCTTGTGCAGGTTACCATTTTAATGAATTTCTCAAAAGAACAAAATCTCTGCTGGATTACAGCAGAGACCAAGATCAATGTATATTAATGTTGGTAATACCATTCGACTACATTATTAATGAAATTAAGTTGTATTTTATGGGGATTAGCTGCATTAAACGTTATTATAATCTGTCAGTTGGCGAGCGTACACAAGCATATTAGTATTATTGAAATCTATACAAGTTATTGTTACAATTTCTCAGGCTATAAGATTTGTCAAATAGTTACGCATTCTACTACAGCTTCCACAGAAACACAAGTTATCAGAAAAATCCAAGACATGGGTCTGGTGACCAAGGTGTCCCTGGCCCCTATAATGGAATATGAATGGTACAGTGAGGTTCATAGCAGGGGTTCTCAAACTTTTCCTGTCGCGTCCCCCTTCTGAAACATGAAATATCCAGCCCCCCCCCCCAACACACTCTTATTCTTTTTTCTTTTCTTAGCATTTGTTGCAGGCTACTTTGCACACAAAAACGGATCACAAGGTCTACATTATTTAAAATTCAGCAATTTTTCTAGGTTTTTGCCGTGTCTTGTGTGGGGTTTCGCCTAGGACACCAAGCTGGCTCATCGGCGGGCTCTTGGTGTCCCCGCCCGGACCCCCACTGGAGTAGCGAACTGCGCGCCACCTCCCTTTATATAAGGTGCAATTGCACCTCTTGACTGCGAGAACTAAAAGCTCAAGCAGCCTTAACCTCCCTATGAAGGCTTCCAAAAAGATGATATATTGGCTTTCACGGCCGGTGAATTAAAACTCAGCAATTCTTCTAGGTTTGTGCCGTGTCTTGTGTGGGGTTTCGTATAGGACACCAAGCTGGCTCATCGGCGGGCTCTTGGTGTCCCCGAAGGGAGGTGGCGCGCAGTTCGCTACTCCAGTGGGGGTCCGGGCGGGGATACCAAGAGCCCGCCGATGAGCCAGCTTGGTGTCCTAGGCGAAACCCCACACAAGACACGGCACAAACCTAGAAGAATTGCTTACTTTTAATTCACCGGCCGTGAAAGCCAATATATCATCTTCTACAGCATTTACTTCTGTCTAATAACTGCAACTACCAGTTACAATAGTAATAACACACAATATACTCTTCCTAGAGCACATCAAAATTCAACTCCAAGGTGTTGAAAGTTAACTATTTCTCCTTGCTTATAAAAAAGAAACATCTGCTGCATGAGCAGTTATTGTAATCGAAAAAAAATCACTAATTAGCTCTTTAGCTGTGGCACATTTGTTGCTTTTAGTTCAATAATGCTTTTCATATTTGAAAGCTCGTGACTTAAGCTTTTCAGAATTCCTGCTGGCAGGATCTACTGGTCAGTTCATGTGTAATAAGGTAGCAAAAGTAAGAGTTTATTAGTCTTGAATGGTCGTGGGAGATTTCTGCCTATTATAGGTTCTTGGATATGAGGATAGCATTATTTGTTACAGAATATGAAATAGAAATATTTCAATCAGAGTTGGCGCCCCCCCCCCCCCCCTTTATCCCTATCTGCGCCACCACTTTGAGAACCTCTGCTCTACAGGACGGAGGCTCGCAGGGGCCACGTGGCAGGTGGATCGCGCTGAGTTACGGCCCGATAACTTGCAAGTACTGGTTACGAAACAGCAGGTCGGGAAGCCCTGGATACTGACATAGCTTTGAATACATACGCAGCAGGCAAGGTACAGTACTGCTCGGGTCCAAGCTCTGTGAACTTGCGGGGTGAAAGGAAGGAGCAGGGAAGGGTAAGGTGAGAAGAGAAGGGTCTGTCAACAGCCCGCCGTGATATCTGGTATTCCTTTCTATTCCAATGCTGCTAAACTAGGGCCGTTGCTCGAACCACTGTAGTGTTACGAATGAGTGAGTCACCGACCAATGTATTTGGTTCTGTACTATGCACGGACCGAGAACCCTCATCACTCGTCAACACCACTTCTCATAGTCCGCGATGCACATTCCTCTCAGGTTCACGTAGCTTAGACCCGAGCAGTACCTTAGTTGAGATAATTGAGACTTGTGGTGAAGTACTGTAGTCTATCTCGTACCCGTGAGCATGGTGAACAACGTGAACAACGAATTTTCCTAGTGGAAACTTATCTTCTCAAGAAGGTGTCGTAAGTTCGTAAGTTTCAGTGCCGTGCGGTATTTACTTGTGGGGGAACCTCGAACAAAATGTATACAGAAACAGTCCGCGTACTCTGGGGGCTCTCGAGAACGAAATAACTGCACTGATACGAAATAACAGTGAGGATGAATAACAGTGAGTGTACCAAAACTTCCTACGTCAGTGCAATGTTTGTCTAGAAAATGAAGGACAGCATTTCCAGCAACTACTCTGAAATTCTTGTAGGTTTTGATGATTATTAAATACTTTGAAGAGAATATGTGTTAAACTAGATGGGCGTTACGCTGCTGCTAGCGGCAGTGCCTTGTTCTAGCACACAGTGTCCTTCCCGCCACTCGGCCCCTGCGAGATTCCGTTCAATAGAGAACAACCTCACTGTACTTAGATACCCGTACCCCCTGTTCCAGATCTCGGATTGCCAGAGATTGGGGTGACCATTGCAACCATCACCTGATGCATGTGAATATAAATTGCAGTAATTCTCTAATAACATAAGGACGTGGTGGTGCAGCGGCCGAGCTGCTTGCCTCTCACCAAGGTGGACCAGGTATGAATCCCGATTAATACATGTGGGATTTTGGAGGTAAAATGCCACGTATGGTGGCGATCGCGAGATTAATTGCCACATAACACTTCCAGCAAACGTCCTAATTGTCTACTGCAAAATCATGCTGATAAAGTTTTAAAAATATGAAATATCGACAAGAAGTACACAACATAACTTTTAAAATGAAGCAACATTTAAATTAACTGTTGTTTGTCTTCAACAGTTAGGAGGTTCGGGTTCGATTCCTGGCTCTGCCAAGAAATTGAAATGTGGTCTGAGGACTGGAATGGGGTACACTTAACCTCGTGAGGCAAGACTGAGAGGAGGTGGGTTTTATCTCCGCCTCAGGGATTATGATGCCACGGGATAGCACTGCACTGGCAGTAAACATTCTTATGTTCTACCCACACATTTATTGTAATTTAGTTATGAGGCTTCTCTGGCTCTAAAATATACCAATTAAGCAAAGTAAGTCATCACATTAAGTTTCAGATTATTAAATTAATTCCTTTTTTTAATTACATAGCAAATTTGTTGAATAATCGTTAGCGTAGCTGTCCAAATTGTAAGATGTTCAAATATTCAGTGGGCTCCACACTACAATTACGCTAGCTGAATAAAAACCTAGTGAGGGTGATACTTACAATTGTTCTGTCCTGATGCGAACAGCTCCAGTTGGGATTTTCTGGATCTTGTTGTTATCTAGGTCCCTGCGGACAGAACAGCAACTTTTGCTTTTAAATGGATTATACATTTCTATAGATTTTCTAAAGTACTAATAATAATAACAATATTGGTTTTACGTCCCATTTAACTACTGCGGTTTTTAGAGACGCCGGGATGCCGAAATTTTGCCCCGAAGGGGATCTTTAAAGTGCCAATAAATCTACTGACATGGCTCCCACACATTTGCGCAGGAATCAATCATGCAACCTTGGGCACAGCAGGCAATTTATAAAGTGCAGATGTTGGAAGGCTACTGAAGGATTCGAGTAATGCACTGCATATTTACAGGCGCGTAATGAACGAGAATAGGCTAATTAAGTGCAACATGCCTTTCTCATCAAATTTCCCATGTTTCAAACAAGACAAGTCTTTGAATGTGTGAGGAGAGCTCTCCGTCTCCAACACCAGCACGTGGACATGAATGTGTGAGGAGGGCTCTCCGTCTCAAACACCTGCACGTGGACATGCATGTGTGAGGAGGGCTCTCCGTCTCAAACACCTGCACATGGACACGAATGTGTGAGGAGAGCTCTCCGTCTCAAACACCTGCACGTGGACATGCATGTGTGAGGAGGGCTCTCCGTCTCAAACACCTGCACGTGAACATGAAAGTGTGAGGAGAGCTCTCTGTACAAAGACCTGCAAATGGACATGCATGTGTGAGGAGAGCTCTCCGTCTCAAACACCTGCACGTGGACATGAAAGTGTGAGGAGAGCTCTCCGTCTCAAACACCTGCACATGGACATGAATGTGTGAGGAGAGCTCTCCGTCTCAAACACCTGCACGTGGACATGAATGTGTAAGGAGGGCTCTCCGTCTCAAACACCTGCACTTGGACATGAATGTGTCAGGAGGGCTCCCCGTCTCAAACAGATGCACATGGAGATGAATATGTGATGAGTGCTCTCCGTCCCCAACACCTGCACATGGACATGAATGTGTGAGGAGAGCTCTCCGCCTCCAACACCTGCACATGGAGATGATTGTGTGAGGAGAGCTCTCCATCTCAAACACCTGCACATGCAGATGAATGTGTGAGGAGAGCTCTCCGTCTCAAACACCTGCACATGGAGATGAATGTGTGAGCAGAGCTCTCCATCTCAAACACCTGCACATGGAGATGATTGTGAGAGGAGAGCTCTGAGTCTCAAACACCAGCACATGGAGATGAATGTGTGATGAGTGCTCTCCGTCTCCAACACCTGCACATGGAGATGATTGTGTGAGGAGAGCTCTCCGTCTCAAACACCTGCACATGGAGATGAATGTGTTAGGAGAGCTCCCCGTCTCAAACACCTGCTTATGGAGATGATTGTGTGAGGAGAGCTCTGAGTCTCAAACACCTGCACATGGAGGTGAATGTGTGAGGAGAGCTCTCCGTCTCAAACACCTGCACATGGACATGAACGTGTGAGGAGAGCTCTGCGTCTCAAACACCTGCACATGGACATGAATGTGTGAGGAGAGGTCTCCGTCTCAAACACCTGCACTTGGACATGAATGTGTGAGGAGAGCTCTCCGTCTCCAACACCTGCACATGGACATGAATGTGTGAGGAGAGCTCTCCGTCTCAAACACCTGCACATGGACATGAATGTGTGAGGAGAGCTATCTCTCTCTAACACCAGCGCATGGACATGAATGTGTGAGGAGAGCTCTCCGTCTCAAACACCTGCACATGGACATGAATGTGTGAGGAGAGGTCTCCGTCTCAAACACCTGCACGTGGACATGAATGTGTGAGGAGAGCTCTCCGTCTCCAACACCAGCACGTGGACATGAATGTGTGAGGAGAGCTCTCCGTCTCAAACACCTGCACATGGACATGAATGTGTGAGGAGAGCTCTCCGTCTCAAACAGATGCACATGGAGATGAATATGTGATGAGTGCTCTCCGTTCCCAACACCTGCACATGGACATGAATGTGTGAGGAGAGCTCTCTGTCTCCAACACCTGCACAAGGAGATGAATATGTGATGAGAGCTCTCCGTATCAAACACATGCACGTGGACATGAATGTGTGAGGAGAACTCTCCGTCTCAAACACCTGCACATGGACATGAATGAGTGAGGAGAGCTCTCCGTCTCAAACACCTGCACATGTACATGAATGTGTGAGGAGAACTCTCCGTCTCAAACACCTGCACATGGATATGGATGTGTGAGGAGAGTCCTCTGTCTCAATCACCTGCACATGGATATGAATGTGTGAGGAGAGCTCTCCGTCTCAAACACCTGAACGTGGACATGAATGTGTGAGGAGAGCTCTCCGTCTCCAACACCAGCACGTGGACATGCATGTGTGAGGAGGGCTCTCCGTCTCAAACACCTGCACATGGACATGAATGAGTGAGGAGAACTCTCCGACGCAAACACCTGCACGTGGACATGAATGTGTGAGGAGAGCTCTCTGTCTCCAACACCTGCACAAGGACATGAATATGTGATGAGAGCTCTCCGTATCAAACACATGCACGTCGACATGAATGTGTGAGGAGAGCTCTCCGTCTCAAACACCTGCACATGGACATGAATGAGTGAGGAGAGCTCTCCGTCTCAAACACCTGCACATGTACATGAATGTGTGAGGAGAACTCTCCGTCTCAAACACCTGCACATGGATATGGATGTGTGAGGAGAGTCCTCTATCTCATACACCTGCACATAGATATGAATGTGTGAGGAGAGGTCTCCGTCTCAAACACCTGCACGTGGACATGAATGTGTGAGGAGAGCTCTCCGTCTCCAACACCAGCACGTGGACATGCATGTGTGAGGAGGGCTCTCTGTCTCAAACACCTGCACATGGACATGAATGTGTGAGGAGAGCCCCCCGTCTCAAACACCTGCACGTGGACAGGCATGTGTGAGGAGGGCTCTCCGTCTCAAACACCTGCACGTGGACATGAATGTGTGAGGAGAGCTCTCTGTCTCAAAGACCTGCACATGGACATGCATGTGTGAGGAGAGCTCTCCGTCTCAAACACCTGCACGTGGACATGAATGTGTGAGGAGAGCTCTCCGTCTCAAACACCTGCACGTGGACATGAATGTGTGAGGAGAGGTCTCCGTCTCAAACACCTGCACGTGGACATGAATGTGTGAGGATAACTCTCCGTCTCAAACACCTGCACTTGGTCATGAATGTGTGAGGAGAGCTCTCTGTCTCCATCACCTGCACAAGGACATGAATAAGTGATGAGAGCTCTCCGTATCAAACACCTGCACGTGGACATGAATGTGTAAGGAGAGCTCTCCGTCTCAAACACCTGCACATGTACATGAATGTGTGAGGAGAACTCTCCGTCTCAAACACCTGCACTTGGACATGAACGTGTGAGGAGAGCTCTGCGTCTCAAACACCTGCACAAGGACATGAATGTGTGAGGAGAGCTCTCCGTCTCAAACACCTGCACGTGGACATGAATGTGTGAGGAGGGCTCTCTGTCTCAAACACCTGCACATGGACATGAATGAGTGAGGGGAACTCTCCGTCTCAAACACCTGCACTTGGACATGAATATGTGAGGAGAGCTCTCTGTCTCCAACACCTGCACACGGACATGAATGTGTGAGGAGAGCTCTCCGTCTCAAACACCTGCATATGGAGATGAATGTGTGAGGAGAGCTCTCCGTCTCAAACACCTGCATATGGAGATGAATGTGTGAGGAGAGGTCTCCGTCTCAAACACCTGCACGTGGACATGAATGTGTGAGGAGAGCTCTCCGTCTCAAACACCTGCACATGGACATGATCGTGTGAGGAGAGCTCTCCGTCTCAAACACCTGCACATGGACATAAATTCACACTGGCTGCTGTTGCGTGTAATTTGTAGTCAAAAGACCGCAACTGCCATTTTCAGCATGAAACGAGTAGTCTATATGCACTGAATGTTCATTGGCACTTTTCTGAGCAGCAAAAATTTCCTGATCAGACATGAACTAGATATCACTTGGGACAAAGTGTCACTTGTGGATCTCATTCACTTATAAATCGTAATGGTAAATGAAAACAAGTAGTGACGTGAATGATTAAATGGTCTATTTTCATACATCCCACTGGTATTTTCTATTAGAACTCTCCTGCCTATTAAAAGGATTTTCCATGTGGCATATTAAATAACGTTTGGTTCACGACCTATGTTTTCACCAACACCATTACAATAAGAAGTTACGTGCTAGAATATATAGCTTTCAATATCGGTGAATAAGACTGCCCCGCGGAAGGAATCTTTCTGTAGCGAACCACGGGCATTGATTTTGAGAAAAGTTAAATGCACAATTTCTATGATTTACGAAAAGTAAGCTACAGAATTTAGTGCCATTAGATAATGATTGTTATCATGGTCCATTATACGAAACATCTTTTCAATCGCTTGAATAAGATACGGGAAATATTTTAAAAATGTTTTTATGTTTTGAACTGATGCATCTTGAATTTTTTTAAACAATTGAACGTCATTAGATGTGTGTAAACTAAACTCTGAATAAAGATTTGCTGTGTCAAGTCTTGTTGCAGAGAAGTCATTTAAAATATTGAAAATCACTTGGCCTACATGATGTTTTTGTGTTTCTCTGGATTTGGAAAGGAACATATTTGTCCCCTAACAACATAAAAAAAATTTAGTCTGCTTGCTTAAGTAGTTTCGAAGATATTGAGAACCGGTGAAATGTATCGTATCGTATGGACGCCATGTTTGATTGTTTTAAACTCATGCTATAGAATTATAGATGGATATCATAATCGTGGCTCATTGTCCCTTTGAGCCCCGAACCTTTAAAAATGGCAAAGAATGTCTTTTTAACATTTCATATGCCTTAATATGCTTCAGTTTGAACACATATTTCTTTTCAAAACTCTTACTTATACCTAAGTATAAGTTTTTTAGGTGGTACTTACAAGTACCGTCAGTCCTTTACAGGCAACAGAGAATTTAATGACTCTGTTTTTAGAATAGGACACAAAACTTTATTCTTTTGTTGATATTTACCAAAGTTACAAAATATGTTACTTCTGCGGGTGAACAACTTAGGGGTGTATGTTACATATAATTAATTTATTGTTGTCAGAAACAAATACAAATAAATATTCACGTTGCAAAAATATGAAAAGTAGAAACTTAATATACTCTGAAATCAGAAGGGCAGTTAGGTTCATAAGTGTTTGAGCCAAGGAAGTCATATCTACACGTTTATCTCATGGTACTCAACTAAACAGTTTTTACTCTCGTTTACAAGCGGCTTCGGTGGCGTAGTTGGTAGGATGCTGAGCTTTTATGCCCAAGATCACTCGTTCAAACCCGGCCGAAGTCATCGGATTTTTTTAAGGCGTTAAAAATCCCTCAGTATGCCTTCCTTCGGAGGGGGAGCAAAGCCAGCGGGCCCATGTCATAGATTGATGGCATATAGAAGAACCTTCCACTAACTACAATAGTGTGAAGCAAAATTTGTTGATTCGATTTGAAATTGTACCAAAGATTTCACAATAAAAATGTAAGAATTTACAAACAAAATGTCTAACAAGCCCCAGAAAAGTCTCGGCCGCCACTTTTTGGACCTGCAATCAACATTGTACAAAGCTCGCAATCGATCCACAATGTCTACCCCATGTATTTTCTCAAGAAGAACATTATGTATATCTTCTAACGTTAAAAAATTGTGGACATTCATATCTCACACTTCATCATGCAAACAATGCCATAAGTACTAAATATACACAGTTTGGAATACCTCAGTGATGAACTCCCCACCAACACATTACCTCACGAATTGTTTCCTTGCCAACTTCCCAACATACCTAGAGATAATCAAGCTTGTAGACATAGTAAATATGCCTTTGAAAAATGCAGGAACCTGGTGCTCTAAATGTGCTCATTATGTCCCTTATTAAATTGAATTTTTAATTTTGCTTTATTTTGTAGTGCGTTTTTACTTTGAGATGTTTTTTGCACCTTTCGAATATATGTCAGCAGCGGGTGTGGTGTATTCCCTGGAATACACGTCTAGTCAGAGTTAGCTCTTGCTGCTCTTTGCCTTTTTCCTTAGCTTTATTTTTTTAATTTCCTTTCTTACAGACACCATCAGCGACCCTCTGTATTTTATCTCTCTCAATCCACCTGCCTAAGTTTCTTATAAGTTTGTTCTAAATGTGTATCTTCTATGGAATCTACCCAGCGGCATCGTGCGGCTACCCGCTGAAGTTCTTCAAATTCCTCGAGTCAAGAGGACTTACACACCGATCCACCAGGCGTCGTCTTCGTCATCAGTTAACATCTCCTTGAAAACACTGCTCCTTGAAGAATTACATTTTTATAAGGGTTTTTATTTTTTGAATGTTTCCCATTCTGTCATATACTCTTTTGTCTACTTCCCCCTCTTCTTTGCCCTCCCACTTCCCTCGTGTGGTGCTTTTGCTCGCTTTCACTGCTAGTCTAGTCGTCAAGTGAACAGTTTGTTGCTCCCTCTTAGAGGCCAGCCTCCTGTCTCCATGAGGCAATTTTAAAATCGACGCCATGTCTGATTTTTAATATAACGGTTAGCAGGTACCATCGCCTGCTCAACATGCAAAGTTAAGTACAGTGATTTTAAACATTTTAATGAGTTTTTAATCTAAACTGCAAAGCTTCAATGGATTTATTCTGATTTTCTAATATTGTGCAATAACGGCCTCCGCGGGATTTTCTGTCATGTTCAAGATAACAAACGCCTATTTTCGAACATAAAATTTAGTACTGCTTGTACGATATAAAAGAGATTCTTTCTCTCACCGTGGGATTTTTGTCAAAACTCATTAATAACTTTCTAAAACTTAACTTGCCTTCGAGGGATTTCTACCGCTCCTTCGAACTGTCATTACAGTTCTGGAAGTTTCCATAAAACTTCAACCCGTGAAGCACTAAGCCCAATACAGTCAAATTGCTGAAAACCTAAAGTAATCTGGCACTATCCATTGCAACTGAAAACTTGCTCAATGCACAAAACATGATTACATTCAACCAAGTATCTCCATATACTGCAATAACTTTTCTTTTGTTCTATGAACTTTCAGTGCTACAATAGTGAAAATCCTAACACCTATCAACAAACTTTAGTGCAAAACAGTGTCCGTTCAACTATCTACCGCGCCGCATTCGATTGAGAGCAATACAAATTGGCCAGAACTATAAACCCTATCTCCTTTTTCCCTAATACCTTTTACTAACAAATTTAATTATTTAGTCATTCTCGATGAGACCTCGCTTAAAATTAAGCGCCCTCCCATTTTGTGCCATTTACAATTTATTCGCTCTGCTTCAACATATTTGGCTTTAGCCCACATTTTAATATGTATTGTTTTTCCCTTCTAAAACTAGGGAGTTCTACTTTTTTCCAATTATAAAATAGTTATCTAATTTGTCTAATTCAGGTTTCACAAAAGGTGACCTGCCCTTTTGATCATATCATCTATTCAACTATGTACAAATATTAGTAGTTATATTAACTACTTATTAATCTTTCTTTTCTTATCCTGCTAGCTGAGGAATTGTTAACTTTCTAATTATTAAACTTTTGTACCTGATTCTTTTGCTCCAGGCTTCGTTAATTCGACCTGACCCTTTTGAATATAACATTTGTTAACTTCTGCATAAAAAATATCGGTAACCTCCGCTTGTAATTTTCCTTTTACCTCCTGTTACGATCAGGAATTGAATCTATTTGTTTTTCGCCTGCCATAGGGGCATTCTACTCTTTGGTGTTTTACTTAACCAATTTAACAAAATCTTATACTAAATTGTAATCCTTTGTAATTAACCTAACAGGTTGCTCAATAACTCTTGTAAGCGGTTTGTACAAATGGGGGTCTAAGACTTCCAAGTTGTTTAAACCACAATCTATTCCTTTAGCTTAAAATAGCTAAATTGTTATTCTCAACTCAAAATAAGATCACAGATCTAAGTACTGTTAAACATTTAAAATTCTATCAATCGTTAAATTCTTCATTGTTTTCCGCTTTATCTCTCTTGCTAGAATCACGGTTAGGCAGGACCTTCTCTTCCCTGATTCTCCTCCCAAAAATTATTGCTTATTTCAAAATAGAAAAGGAAATCTCTGAATCAATAAAAACTTTACCACTTGTTGCGTTTAAAACGAAACTTCAAATAACAACATTTGCAATGTTTCTTTTAGCTATCTTGGCTAATTCTAGTGAACCATTGAGGCAAGTATAGCTTGCTCCATCAGCTTCCTACTTGTTGAGATTTTCTCTTTGACTTGTGGTCTACTTTCAAAATGTTGGTTTTGTTTTAGTTTCGCCTGAGGTTTTCCTCTGTTCTAAACTTTTAGTCAGCAACCTGCTGGGTACGAGTTTAGACTGCTTGGGATGCAACAATTGGTAGTTTCTTGAAGTTTCTATTAATGATAATAAAACGATTTCTAAAAGCAATAAAGTTGCTTTATCGCTTCCTACTCTGGGGGCATTCGGCCATTCTGTCGGAGGTCCAACAGTGTCTAGATACAAAATTATCACGACAAATTCGAATTCCTTTAGCATTTCGAAAGGCTTTCGAAAATCTTACACTTTGGAAGTAAAAGCGTCTAGGTCTTTTCTTTTTGGCATACGTGGCCTTGCTAGAGTACCACCCTTCCCCATAGTACCAAAAGATCGGTTCGGGAGGGAAAGAGCACTTAGCGATTGCTTGCAGGCGACCCCAGCACTCGCTGCACGCCCCGTTAGCCGTAGACAGGTCACCACACATTTTAGGTACTTCACTAGCTTTGTGAAGGGGAATCGTTTTCTCCATTCGTACTTTTCTTCTGTTTTGTGTTGAATTCTCTTCCTTTATGCCAATACTTGTTTCCACGCCTAAATCCACCTCTTTTTCCTCTCATCATCTTCCCCTATTTAAGGTTAATACTCAGTAATAACCTACCAAACGTTGGTCCCAGGAACCTGGGAGAATCCAAGTTGTAAATATATTGCAAATTACTAATATCTATTTTGAATTTGTCAGCTATAACTTAACTGTGCAAAGCTGGTGGAGGAGAAAGAAGCCGCTCCTGTCTCCTTCAGTGTCTATCAGTAGTGGAGTAATAGGAGTTCTGCTCCCCCCCACCACTACTCCCAATGCGAGCCGATAACTCTCGAACCCGTTGTCGGAGATTCACGAATGAAGTGTCGTTGGACTCGGGATGACGGGGGCTTTGCTATGAACCACTCGTTATATTTTAGAAAAAAAAATTGAAGATTTTTGTTTTCGAAAATAGGTAATAGTTTGAAAACCAAACATGATAGAACGTTGTGCCATGGCTCAAACGAATGGTCTTTATAACCTTTATTTTCTATAATGAAACTTTTTTACTTTTTATGTTTTTTTGAAAACACTCGAATTTTGAAAATCCTATATTTTGGAACCTAGGAAGTTTACAAAAACTTTTGTTTGACATAAATGAAAGGTCCCTATGCCCCCTACCCCCAAAATAAATTTCAAGTCCCTAGGATGAAAACCTGTAGTAGTGGGATGAGGGGGAAGCTGCGACACTTCTTTTTGAACCGTCCTCGTATCGGCCCCGAACCTGATATCTCGCTAACCAAACATGGGATTAGAACATACAGGGTGTCCTAGCACTCGTAGTGACACCCCCTACTTCCCTATAGCCTCTTTATTTAATGAAAAGACCAAACTAAAAGGTCATTCGCGCGCCACTTCTTTTTGAACCCTCCTCGTATTTGCCCCGAACCTGATATATCACTAACCAATCATGGGAATTGAACATACAGGGTGTCCTAGCACTCGTAGTGATGCCCCCTACTTTCCTATAGGCTCTTTATTTAAATAAGAGACCAATAACTAAAAGGTTATTTGCTTTTAATATCTCGCGAACCAATCATGCTAGAGGCGTGTACGAGGGGTCCAAGGACTCGGGCTGACGTCCTCTTTGCTATGGACCACTCGTTAAATTAAAAAAATTGGAAATTCGATTTTGGGGTAAACAAGTGTTTTTTGTGATTTTTACTGGTATCTCACGAACCAATAACGCTAGAGACGTGTACGAGGTGTCTTAGGACACGGGCTAACGCCCCCTTTCAAATGTGGTAGATATTTTTTTCCAAAAAAAAATTATTCACAAAGGGCCTAACGCCAAACATGTTGAAAAAACTTTTTCTTTTTCTTTACCTGTTTATAATGTCCATGAAGCGTGGTGGTTGAGAGAGACGATACTGCTGGGTGTACGTGTTTCAACGAACCTGTCGCTAACCACAAGGACCATGCTTAATAGATCAATCGATATTTCGACGGGTCGGTTTATGACAGAGCGAGGATGCGTTTTTTCACACATTATACCTTTGACGTGTAAACGGTGATGAGAACTTGGTTGTATGTTGGTCGAAGCGAGTACAGAAAACAAACTTGCAGACGAGCAGGAGGCGAATGTCATTTGAGCTTATTGGAAGGCGTTGATCTGACTTGACAACAGATGCAATGGAAAAATGACAATGACGCTTGAAGGTGAAATAATCTGACCATCGTGGTGGCAGGGAAGAGCGAAAGGCATGTGAACACATGTGAAACCACATGAGGGCTAAACCAGTTACATCCTGTCTTGCTTCGTACGTGACAAAATGCAAGTTCATGTGAAATTTGATCTACCACAGGTGTTCACCTTGGGTGTTAGCTGTCCACGTGCACGATAACTGTTAACAAGTTACATCCTGTTTTGCTTCGTACGTGACAAAATGAAAGTTGACGTGAAATTTGATCTGCCACAGGTTTTCACCTTGGACGTTAGCTGTCCACGTGCACGATAACAGAATGTTCAAAGCGTGGGAATCGCTGAATCAGTAAAAAGTATGATGCAACTTGTGGGAATGATGTCACAACCAATAGATAGGACAGAGCTGCGAACAGCAGTGGTGGGTGGTGAAGGGGGGAGAGGGGGGAGGGGTAATGTAAAAGAGAACACAGGTGGAAAGGGAATGACAAACATGTATGAACATGCACGAAGCAAGGAGCGCTGTACACACAGAACTATAGGAGGTGTACAACATGTGTGAATAAATAAAAAGTACACAGGTTCATACAACATGTAATTTATTGATCCAAGAATTAAACGTAGAGTTAAACCCTAACCATTTGACATAGAGTTTATTTCCTTTTTGTTTCAACACTTTTTCCACAAGATAATGCTGAGGAAATGCTGTTTTCTTAAGTTCATGGAGATAAAATCTACCTTTTATGGGTTGATGGTTGAGGTCTTGCAGTAAATAGGTGACTGGAGTGTCCAAGTTGACTCGAAGAATTCGAAATAGTTCAGTCCCCCACTGAGGCGTGTAGCCCTTATTGAAGGCAGACTTAAATTTGCTCACACGAACAAAATCCCCAATTTTCAGTCGGTGACGTTTAGGATCGGCTGTTTTTATGGGGTTAAACAGTTTATCCAATCGCTGAATATTTTTAGTCACGAGGCGTGGCTTGGTCCCAATCGTTCTATGTTTGGTGTCATTGTAATGTGATACTAGCTCAGGTAACATGTCCAACCAGCGATAACTGCCCTGAGCGGTAAACGCTTTCCACATATGGGTTTTCAATGTTCGGTTGAACCGCTCGACCACACTGGCTTTGAGATTGCTGTACGTGGTGTAATGGTGAATATCCTTAGATTTGAGAAAACTGGAAAAATCCTTGTTGAAAAATTCTTTACTCTGGTCGGTTTGTAGCAGCTGAGGTTGACGTTTGGAGTGTTGAATAATATGTTGAAAAGCCTTGGTAACTAGTGGACCAGACTTGCGACGGACAGGTTCAACAAAGGCCATTTTGGAATAGACATCAATGACGGTCAACATATAGCGTACACCGTCGTTAACGCCAGCATAGGGTATCATTTCGACCAAGTCAGCCTGCCAAAGTTCATCCACACCTAGTGAAATCACCTTGAGTCGTGGATAGTGACGCCTAGCTGGGCGATGCAACTCGTGAGCAATACCCATTTTAATGGGTGAGGGCTTAAACAATAATTTTGGCATTTCGAAGTTCTTGTTCAATTTCTTGAATTTCCCAATCGTGACCGGTATGGCCAGCTTGACGTGAGGCATGCAACAACTGTAGCCGCTGGACGAGCTTATTGGGATTGTGCCAGTAGGTAACATCCACAAGGGGTTTTAATGGTTTAAATGTCACTTCCGAAGCGGATGCTTTACGACGAGTAATTTGACTAGTGGGAAACATTTTTGCAATGATGGTTTTATATTTTTGAGATATATTGGCATTCACTTGTTGCTTGGGATCATACTGTCTTTTGTGGGCATGGGTATCCAATAAAATGGATTTATATTTGTTAAGGTCCTCTGACGTGTAATCATGGGAAGAGGGGGTCCGAGAAAAGAGCAGTTTTAACAGTCCTGGCGTTAATTTATAGTTGATGTTTTTAATGACAGTTTTAGTACGAGCAAATTTAATGGATGAATCGCCAATTTTAAAACTATCATCCTCATAGCGAACACCATACGTGGTATCAGTGTTTCCAATAAATAGATCAGTGAAATAGGGTTCCAATGTTGATCCATAATATTTTATTAAAATGGTTTTCAGTCGAGCTTTATGTTGAGGGGTGGCCAAGAGTTGTGAAAACGGAGACGCTTTGGAAGGGCAAGGTGTATCGACCATGGCCAAGGATTTCTTTTTTCTCAAAAACTCTGCAAGGGGTGCGGCCTTTTTTTGAGGAGTAAACACTTGTTCCTCCTCATCCTCAACTTCACTAACACTAGTCAAATCTTCCTGTTCCTCTTCCTCTTCCTCAGGGTCCTCGTGCAGCGTCTGCGTGGCTTGTGAAACGGTGGGTAGCGTTTCAGATGGCTTGAAAGAGGGTTTCAACATGGCTTTTAGCGGAGGTGCTAAATGTTGCTGAATAAACAAAGCATGATTTGCACGTGATTGTTTCAATTGACGAAACCTTTGGCGAATAGTATTTTTGCTCTAATAATATGCTTTTTCAATTGACTCTCTGCTAACGCCATGGTGTCTTGACAAATGACTTTACGGGGAATGAGGCAGGGCCTTAAATAGCAATAAAATGATCAAACCCTAAGCGATACCGTCCTTGGTTGAGTTCACTTTGTTTTTCAATCACTAAACAGGCATGACGGTGAGTGTTCCAGCACTTGGCACACAATTCTGTAAACATTTGAAAGGTCATATCCGGATTCACATGTTCATTATAAATGTGACGACTGTTCCTCTTGTCCTGGCGAAATAAAACAATGACATTGGCATTGTCACGAATCAACTGTTTGGACATTTTAGAATAGGTTTGCCCAAGATAGAAGCAATCGATATGTTTGTGTCGACTCATGCTGAAATAGCTTTGAATGATGCCTTCACGTTCAGTAGATACATCATCGAAAATCATGAGTGAATCAGGCTTTACCTCATCCGGTGAAATCACATTTTCTTGCATGGAAAATGTAAAATAACCCATATTCTCTTTTTGTAATCCAGACATGACTTGATCCAGAAACACGTAGAGGGGTTGGTAGAGAGATTTTGCTAAAATATAAATATTTTGAAAACGCAGACCATTGGGCGCTGTGATGAGCGTTAGCAAAAGATTAGTCTTTCCACAGCCGGAAGGCCCCACAATGATGCAGCGAATGGAAGATGGAAACAGTGAACCATGGCGTTGTTCACGTGATGTGGGACAGAGATGGGAAACCATGTCCCCCACGGGGAATGACTCATGCTGCTTAATAATCTTCATTTTAACTAAGGCTTAGACAGGATAGCAGGCTGTCTATACACAGGACACCGAACCTTGTCATAGAAACAGTAGAATGGTACTACAGGTTGACGATGGATGTCTTTGGGCGTGCGTTGATGGCCAAAGCTAGGTCTGTCCCCATACATGATCCTAAACAAGAAACAGATCCTGCTAATAAACACTATGTGGATAGGTCAGTAGTGCCACGCACAAAACAGGGAGATTATGACTTTAAGGGAAAGCGGTTAACCCATGTAAAACATCCTCAAGTGTCTACAGACGTTACTACTAAAAAGTATGTGGATAACAAAGTGTATGAATTTTATGACAAAGTGCCCCAGTTTACGGTGAATGGCTATAGCGCTAATCACCATCGGATTATTCACGTGGAAGACCCACAATACGAAGACGATGTTTGTACCAAGCGTTACATGACCTATGAAATGAAAAGGCTTTATACATTTATCCCATCTGTATTTTTAGTGTATCTGACAAATGAAAAACCTGTGAATGACAGAAACCATTTACCGCTAGTCCATGATCAGCACTTGACCTATGTGCTTGCTTCGGGTTTAAGCCACTATCGATTACACTATGATGGAACCATTCACATCAAATATGCCACACCTGATGAGAACCATTTACAAATAAAGATAAATGGTCATAGGATGTTGATCCATAACCATGAAATGGTTGTGGGTCATTATCATTATGGTGAAACAAAGGTATGCGGTGAGAAAGACGAAAAAAAAAGGACTTTGTGCTTGGCAAAGCCTGGGCTTAAGACATTCGTGGACAAGCCCTTGCGAAAGAAAAAAAGAAAAAATAATGTATTGACCATAAGGAAAGCCTTTCGAGCAGCACAGAGACATGTTATTCCAAAACGTCGGCGACAGGTTTCAAACCAAGGGCGAGTGATTCCCCTCCCCAAACGAGCGGGATTTTTACCTGCATTATTTGCCGGTTTGGCTGCTCTGGGTTCACTTTTGGGCGGTGCCAGTGCAGTGGCGAAAACCATTAAAGCCGCGCAGCAGGGCAAGCAACAACTCAAAGAAAGTCAGCGACACAATGAAACGATGGAAGCGATTGCCATGGGGGCTAGAAATGCCAATTTAAAACCAGCCTTTTATCAACAAGGATTTGGGATTTCACCATTTCGAAGTATTAAAATTATTTTTTTAACCTCAGCCATAGCAAGACATGCCCTGACGCATCAACAAGTGGAAAGCTATGCTAAACAACTAAAGCTTTCTTATTTTCGAGGTGTGTTTATGCGAAACCAATTACCCCCACGACCCTGGAAACAGGAATGTGCTGTTGTCAATTTGGATGATCACCGAGGACCAGGAACGCATTATGTAGCTTATGTCAAAGAGGGATCCATCGTATGGTACTTTGACAGTTTTGGGAATTTGCCTCCGCCCATGGAACTAGTGACCTATATTGGAAACAGGATCAAGATATATTATAATGTGAAACGAGAGCAAACGTTTAACAGCCAACAGTGTGGACGTTTGTGTTTATTTTTTTTTATATAAGACGCAGCATAAGCAAAAACGCCACCAGTATGTCGACAGAAAGTAAAACGTTTACACTGCATGGACGTGGACCTGAAGTCAGCCTAGAATTTACCCGCCTATCGAATTGAGTGAAAAACCCTATGGTTTAGGACTTGTTTCTCTTAAAACGTACAATCGAATATACAACATACGTGAAAATGTGAACAACAAGTTTTACTATGATGATTCTGTGCTCACCCTGAACTCTGGTGGATACACGATCGATGATATTTATGAACACATTTATGTGGTGTTGATCAATCAATATGGTTTAAAGTCATTTCTCGATGGAACGCACAAGTTTGAACTTGTAGGAAATACCAACACTCATCGCTGCAGTATTTTCTCCACATTCAACATTGACTTTAAAACACACCCCGATTCCATTGGTCCATTACTAGGATTTAAACCACGTGTGTTGGAGCCCAACAAAAAACATGATTCGGACCATGAAGTGAAATTCATTGAGGACCATCATGTGTCGGTGACATGTAATATTATTAGCCAAGTGTACACCAATCAAGAACCATCGCATTCGCATTATGACTTTATTGTGACATCGCCCAATGGGTATATTATTCGTGAAAACCCTCCAGTGGTGCTTTTTCATTCTGTGGCTGTCGATAGTATTAGTAATATAACATTAAGACTGATCAATAGAGATCAACAACTCATTGATCTAGATTCTACCACACCAGTGACTTACAAGTTGGTGCTAAAGCCACAATGAAGTTTGTGTATAAAGCAACAACACCGTCTAGGAATGGTGTTAGTTGTTTGCCACGTGAATACACGTTAACATCTCAAGACAAGCAGATTTTACAGCATTTGGGTTACCACGTCAACCCTCATAATGAATTCTATCCTAGAGATAGCGAACCGCATCGAGGAGCAACCAGGAGTGGTAAGAATTGATCTCCATTCCTATCAAGCTCAAACACCTGGTCTCAATAACAATGATGAAATTCAATTTGTTATCAACAACCAAGATATTTACACCCTACCGCATGAAAGTGTCATTCAGATTGAAGGTCGGCTCACCAAAGCCGATGGCTCTACACCCACCACATCCAAGTTGGCCAACCATGGTTTGGCCTTTCTGTTTTCTGAAGTGCGGTATGTCATTAACGATATCGTGGTGGATAGTACTCGAAATGTGGGCATTTCCAGTGTCATGAAACTATACCCCTCTTATAGTGAGGAAGAAGCACTTTGCATGGCAGGTTGGTGTCCTGACTCGACCAATGACTGGATGGTACACACCGATGGGACCTTTACTGGATATTTACCTCTTAAACTGATTTTAGGCTTTGCCGAAGTTCACCAACGCATTGTGGTCAACGCAAGGCAAGTGCTTTACCTAGTGAGAGACAGGAGTGATAATAATGCACTCAAGGGAGTCGACAATGCCCCCATCGATTCAAAAATTCAACTACAACGCTTGCTATGGAAAGTGCCTCATGTGACCCTTGAAGATAGCAAAAAACTGGACATACTCAAAATGGTAAAGAGGGATATGCCTCTACCCATGGAATTTAGAAGCTGGGCACTCCATGAGTATCCGCTATTGCCCACTACCAACACACACAGTTGGTCTGTAAAACAGCTCGCTATACAGAGAGACCTCTCTACCTGATCGTGGGTTTTCAAACGAATCGCAAGTATCAACAAACCAAAGATGCCACACAATTTGATCACCTGCAATTGAGAAATGCACGTCTTTTCCTCAACGGAGCCGTGTTTCCCTATGAAGGATTTGGATTTTTCAAAATATAAGTTTGGCCCCCTGTACGACTTGTTTTCTAAATTTCGATGGTCGTATTATCAAAAAGAGAACGGCCCCATGCTACTACCCCAAGCGTTTAAGGCAAGAGCGCCACTGATTGTCTTTGACTGTTCTTACCTGGAAGAGTCTGTCAAGCCATCCAATATCGACATTCGACTAGATTTTGAAACGCATGACAATGTACCAGCCAATACCACGGCCTACTGTTTGATTATTCATCACAAACAAGTCAACTATTATCCATTGTCCAACCAAGTGACGAGTGTATAAATAACAGCTCAACCCACGTCAAGCCGCTCAGTCATGTCTTGCTTTTAAGCCTCAAGAGACGTTACATCCATGAATTTAAACTCTGAGGAACAACGTTTCAAGACTTTTTCCACGTGGCCGGTGCCTTTCATAAACTCTCAAGCCTTGGCGGCCGCTGGATTCTACTATTTAAAAACAAGAGATGAAGTGAAATGTGCCTTTTGTCCCATCATCATAGACCAATGACAGGAGGGCGATGAACCCATGCAGGAACATCAGCGCTGGTCACCCACCTGCCCCTACCTGTGCAGAATGGAAGTGGGAAATATACCCTGTCATTCAAGCTATCCCTCACTTGTGTCCCTGGGTAATGAAAAAAAAACAAGTTACGATACGTGTGGACCGTATAGTATCCATGGTGCTTCGGTGAGCAGCTCACCATCAAAAACGCCTAGTTTAGAGACATTGGGACATCATCGGTGTTATGGACGTTACAAACACAAGAGACTATATTGTTGTATCAGTTGGTATCGTCCTTATCCCAAAATGACAAAAGCCTGTAAGACGTGTTATGATAATAAAATGATGTAATTCTTAAATTCTTATTTTTGCATGTCCCCCTGTCCTACCCTAACCTCAATTTGAAACTAGCATGGCAGGTAAGCCCATGCCATGATCACACTTTAGTGGTCGATCGTCAGTCAGTCGTCAGTTGAACTTGGTCCAGGCAAGCGTCAACATGTTGCGCACACTCATTGTGGATTGCCAAGGGTTTAAAATTGGTGACAACAAATTTATATTTATACAAGTGGCCATGATCGATTGTACCACGTTTTGGATATCGCAAGCTACGCATTTGCTATTTAAACCACCCCATGCTTTTGATTTGTTGTGTGAAAAAGACCGTAAACAAACCCAGTGGATTGAAAATCATAGGCAACTAGACTGGAATCAGGGAACCATTTCCTATAAATATTAGGACGTGGTCATGAAAGCACATTTGTCCTCGGCCAATGTGGTATTTGTGAAAGGTTATGAAAAACGTCAATGGTTGCAACCATATTTGGCGTCTTACTGCCAATGTATCGACCTCATGGAGTTGGGCTGCCCCTCCCTGCAAACGCTCATGGATACTTGTTCCTGTGGCAACATTACCCATACAGCCCTATCGCATGCGTGGCATCTCTTTCATTGGTTAACCACCCATGCCTGCTGGGAGTTGTTGAACAAAATTATAACTCAAGATTTACCTGTGAATGACGCCAGTGAGATTTCTACAAGCGACGTGTAAACATCTACAGCACGTGATACCATGGAGAAAGGCAATGCTACGGACAAAGCCATCGGCAAGTTCTTTGTGTGCAAAAAGAAACTAGAGAGTTTTACCAAAGAGGAACTCTTGGCGCTGCCCAAATCGTTCATTTATTATGTGGCCGCCAACGCAGTCAAAGAAATCTGGCAACATGTACCAAAATCATGGACTCAAGACCCTGTGTTGAGTGAATTGCAACACTGTACGGATTACGATCACCATAAGCAAGTTGCCATGGCAAAAATACCGTCTATGCGTCAGTGTGCGACTTGCCAGCTAGTGAAACTGTATCACGGTCATAAAAGTCCATGTAAAGACTTTGTTGAATCATTCCACGGGTGTCATGGCGAGAAGCAGCAACAACAACAACAAACACAAACATCGTCCACAGAGGAGGAGGAAGACCAAACCTTTTTACCATCGATGGAAAAGGATATGCCAGACCTGTACTGGCAGTGGCGTCATTGACAAAGTGATTCAATACCTACCTTTCGAAATCCATCTTCCAGGTTATCGTTTTTGCGGCCCTGGAACTCGTCTCGAAAAACGTTTACAACGTGGTGATGTACCCATTAATCTTTTGGATCAAGCATGCAAGGAACATGACCTTTCTTATCGCCATAGTCATCCTGGTTTAAGACATGTGGCAGATAAATTGTTATTGAAGAAAGCTAAACAACGTTTCACATCCAGTGATGCCTCAGTGGGTGAAAGAATGGCAGCCCTGATTGTCATGAGTGCTATGAAAGGAAAGTCGATGATGCATGGACATAAACATTGAGGAGTGAGGAATTGGGATTTGTTTGTATTCTAAATTTCTTTTATCAATTCACTATGACTATGAAATAAAAAACAAAGGTTTACCAGAGCACGATGATTTGTTATTTTTAATTTTAAGAAATCGTGATATTGATGGCTGATTTTTCATTTTACACATTTCACACATGATGAATTCCACACACTGCCAGTTGTCATTTTGCAATTTACAGTTTTTAAACATGTTCGTTTCAAGTTTAAAGTTTTTGATGATATGGATTTTTCCATTTTGCTGATGACACTTTTTAAACAATGTCCGTTTGAAGTTTTTGAATTTTCATATTTCACACATGGCCATTTCCAGTTTTTTTAAATGTCCGTTTTAAGTTTTGCTGTTTTTGGTGATATGGAAACATGGATTTTCCATTTTGCTGTTTTGACATTTTTCCATTTGGTGTATGTCGAAAGTTGAGATTTGACAATGATTTTGATGCAAGTGCAAGACCATGGCAATGTTGCAGTGTGTTTATGGGTGTTTGGAGAAACGTCGAGGTCTACGACTACTGCAGGTAAGACTGTTTTTACAAAAATAATGTCTATTATCTGCCACATTTCAAAGAAAACTAAACCATTGAAAACAAAATGAGTATATAAGTGACCATTTACCCCCCTCCCCACCCACACACCCTACCTCACCGTGTTTGCTCTGGTCAACCATACACACCAGCTTTCTCTCTCCACTCATACATTCACACCTGCCTTTGGGAACAAACACATCCACTTTATTTATTCCCAAAAGCCCATTCTCCACATGCACACTCATCCCAAAGAACTTTTTTTAGTTTATCATTTTACCATTACAAAAAAAAAGAAAAAAGCTACTAAAATCTTACTTATTTCATATTTACAAAAAAAACTCAACTTTGTACAGCGTTAAAATAATCACACTATTTACCAATCAAAAAAATTTTAAAAAAATAAGTTTGCATAGAACTGTTTTAAAGAGCAAATGGTCCAAGTGGTTTGCCACTATTTACAAAATCTACTATTTACAATGGCAGAAACCAATATTTACAAAATACTAAATCTACAAGTTACATAAAGCTATGTCCCATAAACGATTAAACAATGAACTCACACCTCCTCCTCGTTGCGATCATAACCCCAGGGCAGGCTGGTGAGCAGATCATCAGCCCACACACGTTTGTTATCCATGGAGGCGAGGGTGCGTTTTCTCTGTTCCACAAGATACAAATGATGGTTGCTGGATTGTATCCTGCACTGTGTATGAGACATAGCTTTGCCAGTGCGTAAAACCGCTAGATAGTCATCAACACGTAGCGATTTTACCACTGCCCTACCTACACCTTTTGCTCTTTTGCCTTCCTTACAGTCGAGTGTGCGATAAGCATACATTTTTGAGGCCAAACCTACGAATTCCGTCATAATGGAATCACCGCATTCATCTTTTAAAACGCCCATTTCCTTCTTGTTTTTTATGGGTAGCTGAAACACGTTGTCTGCACTATAGCAAGAGGTGTCGAACCAGTCTCTATGTTGCCTCATGACGTCATAGGGGTTGCAGTGGCGAATGTGGTAAATGAATGAGTCCGTATCCATATACAAAAGAGAGACGTCCTCAAAATGGTGTTTGGCAAACTCATAGTGGAATCGATACATGACCGATTTAGAAAAGTCTAAAATGACTTGACCCAAGTAAATGGGTTTATCCATGGTCACGCTGGTCTTACTCATTTCAATAATAGCCAAATCCTCATCGATAATTTTGATCGATTTGAAATTTGGCTTGGCAATGTACCGCCGGGCACCCCACTGCCCCTCCCAGACATTCACCAATTTAATGTCACGGTAATTGCGGACATTCTCCATAGACTTGCCATAGATGCAGTTGTTCATTAATTTAAAAAAAATAATTTCAAACTGCTGTGTTGCCATTTGTCGGTGCTCTGTGTTGAGTCGCATGTATGGCTCAAGCCATGCTTTTTGAGCAAAAGAAATACCCCTGTGGATTTTCTTCAACACCAAGCCTTGGGCGAGGCATTGCACCAACATTTGGATATGTAGCACATACCGATTTTTGTTGTAAAGTGTGCCCATGAGTTTTTCAATTTTCACTTTACTGTCAGGGGGAACCATTTGCTCAAGGCAGAATGGGAAATCGGCATGTTCATCATACAAGGATGAGGGATATTCAATATCCACTTCTAGCACATATCCACGGCCTGTTTCTCGGCTAGCCATGTTCACTTCAAATTCTGACACTTGTTTGTCTGTCAGCCAAGCAAACTTCCCATAGGGCAAAGGCTGACTCATGGCGTAACCGTACAAATTATTCACGTCATAGTACATTAAGTACGATTCTGGTTTGTCTGGTGAATAATCAGGCATGTAGACATTGTTCGCTTCGGCATGGCGTTGGTTAAGTGACACAAAGCCGCCACGAATGCCCTTTTCAAAAAATAGAACCATGTCTACATCAGTGAGTAAATCCAATTCCACTTGAGTGTATTTCAAAGCGGCATCGAACGAGAGCCCTGGACTCGTATAATAGTGAGCCGGGTCAAGACCGTAAATGTGTTGACACAAGTTACGGAATTTTTCAAACACATCAGTGAGCAGCAATACATCCAGTTTTAGGTAATGCGAAGCATATTCACTTAGCGTGTTCATGCCAAACACTCGCCCAACTTGACATGCATGTGCATAGTCTTCATCGGAAACGGTACTGCGTGTTAGTTTCGAGTAAAATTTCTCTTGTGGTGGAAGTTTTCTTTGCTTTAACACGTCGCAGCTATTGCAGAAATCATACGGGAATATACCATTCCGAATGCACAATGGAAATTGCTCAGGATCATTAAAATGCATTCTAGTATTTGTTAATTCCTCCTCATTCAAGCCATTCACAAGGCTGTCTTGCGAGGATGCCATAAACTTAAAGGAATCCAAAAATCGAATGCTAAAGTCGCCCAACCTCCATGTCAGGGCCGTAAAACGCTCATGGTTTTGAGGAATAATGGTAAACGAGCCCTTGTTGACATGACCCAATTCACGAATCAAAAACTGAATGTCATAATTCGCCAGATTGTGGAAAAAGACACTGATGAAACGAGGAGCTGGAAAGTTCAAGTTGCATTTACTATGCGCAGCTCCACGAAACTCCCCCGTAAAGTGCGAGTGATCACGAACGGTGTCTTCAGCACTGATCAGTGGCTTTTCGCAAATATGGCATGTCGTGGCATGCTCATACTGCTTCTGTTGTTCTGGAGATAGGCTCATGGGTACTGGGTGGTCCAGTATTTCCTGTACATCATGAGCCAACTTGACAAGTTCATCCAAGAACCATTTGGCACAATCTGGCCCCTCACGGTATTTGTAAACGGATTGTGTGGGGTCATAGACACACACCACATTAAATCCTATGGCAAAGGGTTCATGTTTTTGAATGGGTGTGGTTGAGCTCATGGAGGGATCTGGTTCACATCCCGCCATGGGTGTAGTGAGAGCTTCAAAATCTGCATACACCACATAGGGGACAGTGTCACGCTTGTGAATGTCCTTAAACTTTAACACAGCCTTGTCCCCTTGTGGCAATATCAGTCTCACTGCTTCCTGAGAAACGCAATCCACCCTATTACGTTCCAAAAGCGTAGGGGTTTTAAAATATTGCAAGCAACGATCACAAATATGTTTTACACCAGTGTGCTTAGACACTTGTCTGCTTAACAATCTACTCAGGCTTTTAATCAGGCAATAGTGATTCACCTCTCCTACAGATAAATATAAAAGATGAATGTGGTGTCGTTTCGGTTCTTTTGTGGCATAAAGAGGACCCACAATCTCATTACCATCAAGGCCATACACCATGAACGAAAAGTCCTGGTTGTCTTGTTCAAACCTATGGATCTCGGTTAAGTCCATAGGGAACGATAATCTAGTTAAATTTAACGTTTGTTTCAATTCGACAAACTTGGCCTTGTACATTCCTGGTCTGTAACATTGCTGTTGTACTGGCTGCAAATACGCAGCCACAGGCCACAGAAAGCAATCATTGTCATGGTTCTCAATATTTACCACTGCCTTTTTCGAAGTTATTGCTGGTGGTGTTTTAATATAGCTAGACCCAGCATTCAACGGGCTGAATTGACAAATGTTGATTTGCAAATAATGAATTTTGTCTAACGCTAAACCACTGGGTCCTTGTTGCAGTTTATCAAATTTTGATAGCAAGGCATTCACCACATGGCTTTGATACCACTCGTTCAGATTATCGGCTATCAAAAGCTCTTGCATTTTACTGCAAATATAGAATGTCTCTTTATGCTCTACGTCCTTCTTTTTATATATGAAATCGCACACCAGTTCTGTATTCACCTTTAAAGCCGTATGCAACCTTTGCGCTGTGCAAATTTCAATTTTGAAAATTTCAAAACAAGATTGTAAAAATTCTTTGGGGATCAAACTTTTTCTAACATTGACCACACGACCAGAGCAGACACGTGATTTGAAACAAGACTCAAGGGGCTCCCAAGTTAACGTATCCGCAGCAGTAAAATACATTAATTTGAAAGAACACTCTCACCTGAGTTTTCAGCTGTAGGCTACTGGACAATGGCCCCAAACACACACGTTCCTGGTTATCAACAAAGGTCAAGCGTTTGCCAACACTCTAAAAATAAATAAAATAAACCACCATAAATTTATCCATTCCATATAGTTTATGCATTTCATAAACAAAACAAAAACAAACAGGTTATATATATAAAAAAAAACAAATCTCACCTTGACGTGTAATGCTTTGCTTTATTCCCGTCTCGTGGGCTAGTGTGGAAATGGTTTCCTTTTCTAGCTGTCTGTCTTTCTCTTTCTTTAATATATTTCCCACAGACACACGACAGGTAGGCTATACACGTTATCTGCAAACAAATAAATAAATAAAATCATTAATTACCTAATCAATAAACAATTGCATATATTTATATAAAAATCAATAAATATATAAATGAATAAATATATACCTACCCCACAACAAGGTTAAGTATTTTCCACCAACACCAAAACTGTTAAACAAGACCAGGGGTTTCACGCAACGCAGTGTGTTCAAAGGTAGTCACCTAAGTGAGAGTGGAAATAATAACGACATGTCTTTATATATGTTACGTTGCATGTATAATCTTTTTTTTCACGCTTTGAACATTCTGTTATCAGGCACGTGGACACCTAACGTCCAACGTGAACACCTGTGGCAGATCAAATTTCACGTCAACTTGCATTTTGTCACGTACGAAGCAAGACAGGATGTAACTTGTTTAGCGTGCATGTGGTTTCACACATGTTCACATGCATTTCGCACTTCCCTGCCACCACGATGGTCAGATTATTTCACTTTCAAGCGTCTTTGTCATTTTTCCATTGCACCTGTTGTCAAGTCAGATCGGCGCCTTCCAATAAGCTCAAATGACATTCACCTCCTGCTCGTCTGCAAGTTGGTTGTCTGTACTCGCTTCGACCAACATAGAACCAAGTTCTTATCACCGTTTACACGTTAAAGGTAAAATATCAGAAAAACGCACGCTCGCTCTGTCATTCACCGACCCGCCGAAATAGCGATTGTTCTATTAAGCATTGTCCTTGTGCTAAGCGACAGGTTCGTTGACACACTCACCCAGCCGTATCGTCTCTCTCAACCACCACGCTTCATGAACATTATAAACAGGTAAAGAAAAAGAAAAAGTTTTTTCAACATGTATGGCGTTAGGCCCTTTGTGAATTATTTTTTGGAAAAAATATCAGCCACACTCGAAAGGGGGCGATAGCCCGAGTCCTAGGACACTTCGTACACGTCTCTAGCGTTATTGGTTCGTGAGATATCGTCAAAAATCACAAAAAACACGTGTTTACCCAAAAATCGAGTTTCCAATTTTTTAAAAAATATAACGAGTGGTCCATAGCAAAGAGGACGTCACCCCGAGTCCTTGGACCCCTCGTACACGCCTCTAGCATAATTGGTTCGCGAGATATAACAAAAAGTCTAAAATCACGGATTTGCCCCCAAAAAACATGTTCTCAACATTTCACCTTTTCGACACCGACATTTCCGTAAAGAGCACAACGAGACGAAAAAAAACCGAATCCAAGCCCGCCCTCCTAGCATGACTCCTACCATTCCAAGGTCGCAGGGGCTCACCACTTGCTTTTGGAAGCAGCTTTCCCCTTACCACACTACTACAGGTTTTCATTCTAGAGACTTGAAATTTATTTTGGGGGTAGAGGGGGTAGGGGTCATTGATTTACATTAAAAAACTTTTTTGTATAATTCCTAGTTTCCAAAATATGGAATTTTCAAAATTCGAGTTTTTTCAAAAAACATAAAAAATAAAAATAAAAATTATTACAAAAAATAAAGGTCATAAAGGCCATTCGTTTGGGCCATGGCACAACGTTCTATCATGTTTGGTTTTCAAACTATCGCTTAATTTCGAAAACGAAAAATTTCAAACATTTTTTGAAAAATATAATACATGATCCATAGGAAAGAGGACGTCAACCCGAGTCCAACGATATGTCGCAGGCCAAAATCGGACCATGCGTTCAAGAGATATTTAACATGGCTGAGGCTTAGTAGTGGGTCGAGGAGGGTTCTGGAGTGAGTTGGAAGCGCCACTACTCCACTACTTCTATCATTTCTAACCTGTTCGTTGCTGCCAACCTGACAGCATTCCCACCAACTCCACATTATCGTAAGTTGTTCTCAAACTTATCCACTTCATTATGGCCCCCGACAAAGATAGGGATGAAACCCTCACCGCCAAACGAGCGTCTTATAAGGGAAAAATCACCCGATTTAAAAAAATTATCAAAGATTTGAACCCTACAGAATCTCATTTAGATATAATAAAACATCGCTTAAAAGACTATGAAAAATCTTTCGAAAATTACAACACTGCCCAAACAGAAATTGAAACATGCATGTTCAATCAAACAGACGATCGAGTAGAAGTCGAAAACCTATATTATGAAGGCATATGCGCTGCCCTCAAAATAATTCGTCAACTTGAGGAAGATCAAAAAGGGACGTTTCAGTTCTTAGCTCACTCCTCGAACAACAAACCTCGCCTCGTTAGGGCACTCATAAACCTAAACCAATACTTCCCAAAATAAATTTGCCCCATTTTCAGGAGACGAAGCAGTATGGGACTCTTTTTATGAACTTTTCTGCTCTCTTGTCCATGACAATGAATATATTCAAGTAATTTACAAATTTCATTATTTAAGATCAATTCTTCGCGATCAAGCACTGCTGTTAGTTGAAGCATTCCCATTATGCGCCGAAAACTATCCCATTGCCTTTAACTTATTGAAGAAATGATATGGCAATTTACGTTTACGTATTCAGCGATACATGAAGGCCTAATTCAACTAGCCGTCTTCACGGCATAAGGACGTCACAAGCTTGCGTACTCCCATCGATACGACACAACTTTATGTTAAAGCATTATCCCAATTGGATCAGCCCACTGACCATTGGGACACGTTCTTAATACATTTTGTGGTTTCTAAAGTTGATACTGCTACTCTCATAGCTTGGGAAATTGAACTTTCTAATAACGATGATTACTCTTATGAGCATTTAGTCACCTTTATAAATACTAGATGTCAACTTTTAACCGCCTTAGGTAACCAGAGTGAACCCGCCTCTCCTAATTCTAAACGTGAATCTATGTCACCTAAATCTAAAAACGAATATGCAGCGTCTAGTACTCAAAATCCTGGGTCTAGCTCATCTAAATCTAAGTCATACGCCACTGGTTACCAAACTAGGTCCAGTGAACGCCGTACCGCTGGTTCTCTTGCATTAAGTACCCAAGTTGAAGCCCGTAAAAGTCTTAATCAACCGTTAAAGTGCATACTATGCAATGATTCTCACGCTTTATACTTATGCAAAACTTTCAAAAAGCTATCAGTGGATGACAGAAGGAAATTGGTATCTCAAAACAAGTACTGCTTTAATTGTCTTTCACCTAAACATTCCGCTTCTAATTGCAAGTCCACTAGACTCTGTTTTTATTGTGAAAGAGCGCATCACACTTTATTGCTTCGTCATGATCAATCGAGGTAATCAGCAGCATCCACTTCTCAAAAAAGTGATAATACTAACAATCCTAATGCTTCATCTTTTATTCAAAACGCCAAGTCTTTGCGTAGTGCTCAAGTACTATTGTCCACTGTTCAAATTGAGGTTCAAGATAAATCTGGCTACTCGGTCCGTGCCTGAGGTCCCCTCGACTCAGCGGCGACCCATGATTTTGTCTCCAATTCTTTAATCAAAAAACTTGGTCTTTCAGTATCCCCCACTTCTATCAACGTATCACAGCTTAAAATAACAAGCTTTGCAATTTTCAAAATTAACCATAAAGGACACTTGTCATACACATAATTTTCTCAAACTAAATTGCCTCATTCTTAACAGTATTGGCGAAGATACTCCTAGTCACTCTGTTGACACTTCATATTTAACTATTCCTTCCCACTTAAGGCTTGCAGATCCTCTGTTTAATATCCAAGGTCCTATTGACATACTTTTTAGTGCCAATGTTTTCTGGAATTGCCTTCGCAAGTGAATTCGTCAATTATTTTCCAACGTGTTTGCCATATACACTAATTTTGGATGGATTGTTACTGGTCAACTCCCCCATTATTCCCCCTAACCTGTGTCGCAATGCCATTTTGTGAGTACTGATTTAGAACAGTTCTGGAAACTTGAAAATATCGACTCCCGCAGTTCAACCTCCACAGAAAACGAATTCTGTGAGCAACTTTTCATTTCCACTACTACTCGTACACCCGAAGGCCGATTCATAGTTAAGATGCCAAGACTACTCAATCCTACAAAACTAAGTAATTCTCAACCTAAAGCTCGAAAATCCCTCTTTGCTATCGAGAGCAAATTCAAGAAGAAACCCCTCGTTAAACAACAATATATCAACTTCATGGAAGAATATGAAAGTCTGGATCACATGGAAGTTGTCAGCAAATCTGATGACGAATTACATCCCCCAGTCGAAACTGCCTTCTTAAATCACCATCCCGTGTGGAAGAACCATCTTGTTAAGGACAAAATTCGCGTTGTGTTTAACGGGTCATCACCTGACGCTAATATCAATAGTCTTAACGATACTCATCACTCCGGTCCTCCTATCCAGTCCGATCTATCTACTATACTTTTGAATTTTCGCATTTTTCCCATAGCCGACATAGCAGATATCAAACAAATGTACCGTCAAGTTTTAATTCAATCCGAACAGCAAGATCTTCAGAGAATCCTATGGCGTGACGAAACTACTAAACCCATTAAAATATTTCGCTTTAAATCAGTTACGTTTGGTCTTAAACCTTATGCTTTCCTTGCTATCCGATCCCTACATATGTTAGCTTCTCAAGATGGTCATTTATTTAATGCTAAAGCTTCAGAAGCATTAACTACATACTTTTATGTTGACGATTACCTTCAATCCTTTCAGACTCTTGAAGAAGCTTCTCTCATTTCTCTTGAACTAAAAGCCTTGTTAAAAATGGAGGATTCCCACTTCATAAGTGGAATTCGAATTCACCTGAGTTCCTTGCTCAATTTCCCGTAGAAGATGTAGACCCCTCTTCTGTCGAAATTGGCGGAGATTCTGAATCCATAAAAACGCTAGAAATACACTGGTGCACTCGCACTGATACTCTCATCTACAAGGTCTCGCTTTCCGAAGAGCTCCCTAACACAAAAAGGCAAGTCTTGTCTGCAATAGCTATGATTTTCGATCCGCTTCAATTTCTTGCTCCAGTCATTGTTATCGCCAAGCTTTTTATGCAAGAGCTATGGTCTCTCAAAGGTGAATGGGATGAAGCTGTTCCCTCTTCTACCCTTAATAGATGGCTTTCTTTTCGATGTAGTTTACTTGACCTTTCACTTATTGAAATTCCAAGAAATTTAATTAACGCTTCTCCTAATACATCTTTCATTAATCATGTCCTTGCCGACAGCTCCGAAAAATCTTACGGTTGCTGTGCCTACCTTGTCTTTTGCAATCCTCTAAACGAATCTTCACGTTCAAATCTTATTTGTGCTAAATCTAAAGTAGCCCCGCTTAAAACTATCACTTTGCCCAGACTCGAATTGTGTGCTGCACTCATGGCCGCAGAACTTGCTAAAAAACTGCAGAAAGTCTTAAAAATAGAATTTTCTCAAATATATCTATGGAGCGATTCCATGATTACTCTTTCTTGGATCGCCAAAACTCCCACCCACTGGCAAACCTTCGTTGCCAATAGAGTTTCCAAAATTCAAACGCTTTCTTTGGGATGTCAATGGAGACATGTGCCTAGTGCTGATAACCCCACTGACATCATCTCTCGTGCTTGTTTACTCTCTCAATTGGCAGTGTCTCAGTTGTACTGGTATGGGCCCTCGTGGATAATCGAAGACTCTTCTTGCTGGCCTTCTAAACCTTCAATTACAAAGTCCAACTTGCCTGACGTTAAAGTAGCTAAATCTACCGCTTCGTGTCTAATTTCCAGCGTTTCATTTCCCGTATTATCTCTCTATTCTTCCTTTCATAAACTGATTTGAATTTTTGCTTATCTACTTAGATGGAAATATCTTGTTGTTGAACAACCTTTTCTTCCTAAACCGCATCTAACCAATCATGAATTAAATCTTGCTACTATGAAAGTTTGCAACTCACACAGCAAGAGGCTTTCTCTACTGAATTGGCTTTACTTTCAGCTAAGAACGATCTTTCGAAATCTAGTCGTCTTCACGCCTTAGCCCCTTTCCTTAATGACAATGGGTTACTCAGGGTAGGTGGTAGGCTTCCGCACTCTTCACTTTCTGAAGACAAAAAGCATGCCGTTATTTTGCCTTCCAAACATCACGTAACTTCTTTAATCATACGTGACTTCCATTATCGAAATTTGCACGTGGGTACTCGCACCCGGCTTTGTTTATTAAGGGAAAAGTACTGGTTAATAAATGGAGTTCATGAAGTTTCTTCAGTTATTCACAAATGCATCCCCTGCTTTAAGGTGCAACCTAAGGTTAGCACTCAAATGATGAGCGATCTACCTTCTTTCTGCTCTTCTCCTATTCGTCCCTTTGCTTTAACTGGCGTAGATTTAGTAGGTCCATTTCAATATCAACGCAATTCTCCTAGAGCTAGACGCAAATTATTTGCAAAACTCTATGTTTCTCTCTTCTTATGCATGGTTACTGGTGCGATCCATCTGGAACTAGTAACAAATGCCTCTACTTCTTACTTTTTGTCTGCTGTTTCTCGCATCACTGCCAGGCGGCGTCCCTTCTGAAATGTTCTCCGATAACGCCTCCACCTTTCAAGGCGCAGCTTCATTGTGGAAGAAAGCTCTTACTTCTTCTCCTGCCATGGAACAAAATTCTAATTTTTCCTATGCCAAAGGTTTCAAATGGCAATTTATACCTACTTACGCCCCCCCATCATGGCGGTAAGTGGGAATCTTGTGTCAAGCTTATTAAACGTCATCTAAAAAAGGTTTTATGTAATCGTAATCTAAACTATGAACAATTTAACTCACTGCCTATTCTAATTGAAGGTGTTGTTATTTCTCGCCCCTTGACCCCGCTTTGTAATGATCCTGATGATTTACTTCCATTAACACCTGGTCATTTCCTTATTGGTAGTTCTCTTTCTTCCCCTCCTCCCCTTCCTAATTCTCATAGAGATTCTAGCTTGCCAATTGTTTGGCGTAAAATTCCTTCTGGAATAGGTGGAAATTGGAGTACTTAACTTCCTTGCAACGAAGACAGAAGTGGTTTCTTGTCAATCCTGACATCAAAGTGGGAGATCTAGTTTTGGTAAGAGATTCTTCCCCCCCCCCCCCCCACTAGTTTGGATCTCTGGCAGGGTCGCGGAATGCTACCCGGGAAGGGATGGAAGGGTCCGGGTGGTGAAGGTCTTGACTACCAACGGTCATATAATAAGACCCATCTCTCTTATTGCTCCTCTTCCTCTGAATCCTAAAAATCGTTTTTTCTGTTCTCTGTTGGTGTCTGCCCCCCTCCCCAGAATGGTGTATTCCCTGGAATACACGTCCAGTCAGAGTTAGCTCTTGCTGCTCTTTGCCTTTTCCCTCGGCTTAATTTTTTAAATTTTCTTTCTTACAGACACCATCAGCGACCTTCTGTATTTTATCTCTCTCAATCCATGTGCCTAAGTTTTGTATAAGTTTGTTCTAGATGTGTATCTTGTATGGGATCTACCTAGCGGCATCTTGCGACTACCCGCTGAAGTTCTTCAAACTCTCGAGTCAAGAGGACTTACACACCTATCCACCAGGCGTTGTCTTCGTCGTCAGCTAACATCTCCTTGAAGACACTGCTCCATGAAGAATTACATTTTTTTGTATAAGGGTTTTTATTTTTTCAATGTTTTCCATTCTGTCATATGCTCTTTTGTCTACTTCCCCCTCTTATTTGCCCTCCCAGTTCCCTCGTGTGGTGCTTTTGCTCGCTATCACTTCTAGTCTAGTCGTCAAGTGAACAGTTTGGTGCTCCCTCTTAGAGGCCAGCCTCCTGTCTCCATGAGGCAATTTTAAAATCGACGCCATGTCTGATTTTTAATATAACGGTTACCAGGTACTATCGCCTGCTCAACATGCAAAGTTAAGTACAGTGATTTTAAAAATTTTAATGAGTTTTTAATCTAAACTCCAAAGCTTCAGTGGATTTATTCTGATTTTCTAATATTGTGCAATAACGGCCACCGCGGGATCTTCTTTCATGTTCAAGATAACAAAAGCCTATTTTCGAACATGAAATTTAGTACTTCTTGTACGATATAAAAGAGATTCTTTCTCTCACCGTGTTTTTTTTTGTCAAAACTCATTAATAACTTTCTAAAACTTAACTTGCCTTCAGGGGATTTCTACCGCTCCATCTAACTGTCATTACAGTTCTGGAATTTTCCATAAAACTTCAACCCGTGAAGCACTACGCCCAATACAGTCAAATTGCTGAAACCTAAAGTTAGCTGGCACTATCAATTGCAACTTAAAACTTGCTCAACGCACAAAACATGATTAAATTCAACCAAGTATCTCCATAAACTGCAATAACTTTTCTTTTGTTCTATGAACTTTCAGTGCTACAATAGTGAAAATCTTAACACCTATCAACAAATTTTAGTGCAAAACAGTGACCGTTCAACTATATACCGCGCCGCGTTCGATTAGGAGCAATATAAATTGGCCAGAACTATAAACCCTATCTCCATTTTCCCAAATACCTTTTACTAAAAAATTTAATTATTTAGTCATTCTCGATGAGACCTCGCTTAAAATTAAGCGCCCTCTCATTTTGTGCCATTTACAATTGATTCGCTCTGCTTCAACATATGTGGCTTAAGCCCACATTTTAATATGTAATGTTTTTCCCTTCTAAAACTAGGGAGTTCTACTTTTTTCCAATTATAAAATAGTTATCTAATTTGTCTAATTCAGGTTTTACAAAAGGTGACCTGCCCTTTTGAACATGTCATCTATTCAATTATGTATAAATATTAGTAGTTATAGAAACTACTTACTAATCTTTCTTTTCTCATCCTGCTAGCTCAGGAATTGTTAACTTTCTAATTATTAAACTTTTGTACCTGATTCTTTTGCCCCAAGCTTCGTTAATTATACCTGACCCTTTTGAATATAACATTTTTTAACTTCTGCATAAAAAATATCGGTAACCTCCTCTTGTAATTTTCCTTTTTTCTCCTGTTACGATCAGGAATTTAATCTATTTGTTTATAGCCTTTTCGCTTGCCATAAGGGCATTCTACTCTTTGGTGTTCTACTTAACCAATTTAACAAAATGTTATACTAAATTGTAATCCTTTGTAATTAACCTAACAGGTTATAACCCTTTTAACCAGACGCTTGCTCAATAAGTCTTGTAAGCGGTTTGTACAAATAGGGGTCTAAGACTTCCAAGTTGTTAAAACCACAATTTATTACTTTAGCTTAAAATAGCTAAATTGTTATTCTCAACTCAAAATAAGATCACAGATAAAAGTACTGTTAAACATTTAAAATTCTATGAATTGTTAAATAAATTCTTTATTGTTTGCCGCTTTATCTCTCTTGCTAGAATCATAGTTAGGCAGGACCTTCTCTTCCCTGATTCTCCTCCCAAAAATTATTGCTTATTTCAAAATAGAAAAGAAATCTCAAAATCAATAAAAACTTTACCACTTGTTGCTTTTAAAACGAAACTTCAAATAACAACATTTGCAATGCTTATTTAGCTATCTTGGCTAATTCTAGTAAACCATTGAGACAAGTATAGCTTGCTCCGCCAGCTTCCTACTTGTTGAGATTTTCTCTCTGACTTGTAGTCTACTTTCAAAATGTTGGTTTTGTTTAAGTTACACCTGAGGTTTTCCTCTGTTCTAAACTTTTAGTCGGCACCCTGCTGGGTACGAGTTTAGACTACTTTGGATGCAGCAATTAGTAGTTTCTTGAAGTTTCAATTAATAATAATAGAACGATTTCTAAAAGCAATGAACTTGCTTTATGGCTTCCCACTCTGGGGGCATTCGGCCATTCTGTCGGAGGTCCGACAGTGTCTAGATACAAAATTATCACGACAAATTCGAATCCCTTTAGCATTTCGAAAGGCTTTCTAAAATCTTACACTTTGGAAGTAAAAGCGTCTAGGTCTTTTCCTTTTGGCATACGTGGCCTTGCTAGAGTATCACCCTTCCCCATAGTACCGAAAGATCTGTTCGGGAGGGAAAGAGCATTTAGCGATTGCTCGCAGGCGACCCCAGCTCTCGCTGCACTCCCCTTTAGCCGTAGACAGGTCCCCACACATTTTAGGCACTTCACTAGCTTTGTGAAGTGGAATCGTTTTCTTCATTCGTACTTTTCTTCTGTTTTGTGTTGGATTCTCTTCCTTTATACCGATACTTGTTTCCATTCCTATATCCACCTTCTTTTTTCTCTCATCATCTTCCCTTAGGTAGGGTTAGTATTCAGTAATAACCTACCAGGGTGCAAAGTATGATTGAGTTTAATTTTGATTGATTTTTAATTTAGTAATGAATTTAGATTATCCCTCTTTTCGTTCATTGCCATGGCTTTGCCCCTCAGTTTCCCGACAGGCGAGTCTTGGTAGACCGTCTATTCACCGTGGGACAAGGTGTTTATTAATTTTTGTTGTTGCAGCAGCAGTAGATTCAGCAATTTAATAGTTTGATAATAATAATGAAAGTGGTTGGCATTTTGAAGTTAGTTTGTTATTTGAAGTAAGAAAGACCTCGTAGTAGGTTGGTTTTGGTAATATGAAATGTTAAAGACCTGTAGTAGGTTGTGTGTTAGGAAAAATACGAGTATAATAATAATAAGCCTCAGATGTGTAATTTGGGTTTAAATATATGTGTATGTAATGTGTTAGTATATTGTATATATTTGAAGTGAGGGCTGTGTTTGATCGAATCCACGACCCACGGGGCACCATCTCGAATGAGTTGGCCGTGGCCGACCCCGCAGGAAGGCTCCCCGCGCGGTCGTGGTGTGAGTAGTGTATGTGTTAGCAGACTGTGTAATTGAAATTTTATGAAGTTTTGTAGCGGGAGTTGGAGTTTTGAATGCGCTGGGCTCTGATTGTCGCTCGAGTTTTGGAGCAGCCAATCAGAGCCCAGCAAGTCTGTATGTGTTTAAATGGGCTTTAAATGTACTTGAAATTGAGTTCTGGGTTCGAGTTGGCTACGGTTTACATGGTTATGGCTGAGAGTTGCTGAAGCAAGCCCAGCAACTGTGTCTGGGCAGCGGCGCGCTGTGTGGGAGGGGGGAGCGGTAGAGACATGAGGGCTGCGATGGAAGTGTTAGAGCGTTGTCTGAGCTTTAACTGTCGTTGCCTTATGGCTGTTTTAAAGTACCTACAACCTCCATAAGAGACTGAATGGGCTCCCCCACAATTGACGCACTTAGGCTTGTCACGTGGTACCTTACACATAGAGTGGTGATGTGAGTCTCCACATCTATTGCAGCGGGTATTATGAGGGCAGCTTGCAGCATTATGGTCCAGTTTTTGACAGTTTAATCACTGTATTGTTAGAGTAGCGTGTGGTTTGGGCGGAGGGCGCCTAGTCACCCGTGTACTTGGTTGTGGTGGTGAAGCCACCGTGTCTGCAGAGGGGGAGGGGGTGTTTCTAGGTCGTTAGTGCATGGGCTAGTTTCATCTGTGAATTTACGGTTCTAGTGGCTTTAGGTTTGCGTTTTGATTTAGTTTTAGTTGTGAGTTCGTGAGGTTTTACTGTAGTGTTCCCTCTGTCAGGGGCCAGTGAGATTTGTGCTATTGGTGTGACTGTTAGTGTATGGACTGTTTGGGTGGTGCATAGGCATAGGTGGTGGAATGGGAATGGTTTGGGTGTCCTGTTCTGAGTTCGATAACAGGCTGAGGTCTATTTGAGAATGAACATCATGTAAGTCTGGTGCGTGTGGACTGAAGTAGGCGATTGGTGGAATGGCTGAGTGTACAGTGAGCGCTAAGCCCAGGGTGTTTAGATGTCTGTCATGCGTTGGGACGACTGTAACCTAATGTTGAGCAGTCTCCTCGATGCATGCTATGAGTCTGGAGTGAGGTGCAAGTGTGTGGCATATGGCCTGTCTTAGAGTGGTGGGATGTAGATTACGAGGAGGGTGGATCATGATCATAGTGTTCCATTGTGGAACTGATCTTGTCGGAGCAATAGCGTATATCTGTTCTGTAGTGTCTATTGTTTGGATCCAGTTTGGGCGTGTAGATGGACAAGTTGTAACACTGAAGGTATCCCAGCACGGGTCGGCTGAATCGTACTCTTCAGGGTTGTGTTTGTGAGAGGAGTTCATGTCTGTATAGTGAGTGTAATGTGAGATGAATAGGTCAAATGCTTGGCAGACCTTATGGGAACGTAGATTTCGGCTTCGCCCAAGAAATACCAGTCGTTCAGGGTTTCCAGTCATTGAGTATCAACAGACCTATACATTAAACAATTGCATGCTTTTGAAATATATAAATACATTTTTAAAGATAGAAATAGAATTCAAGTTGTTAGTCACGGGTATGAAACCAGAAGTATCACAGAGAATATCTCTATTTTATACCAACCTAAGTTAAGTATAGCCAAACGTAACTTGCTGTATTTCTCACCTAAATTATATAACATTCTCCCAATTAAATTAGAAGAATTTAAAGGAAATAATGCAAACCTGAAGATGCATATAAAACATTTTCTCAGAGATAACAAAATTAAAATTTAAAATATAATTAGTTAAGCCTACATGTAGCCTATATACAAACAAAAATTCAGTTTTCCTTCTTATTCATTATTTTTAGTGTAGGCTTATACATCATTTACATAGAACGTGTTATTCGGCTAAGCCATTATACAATTTTTTAGAAATAGTAATCAATGTTATGCATGCCACACACAAGGTTTCACCTTTTAGTGGCATATGTGATATCTCTTCCTGCTCTGTATGAATTTGATATCATATTTCGACCTGTCTTTATCGTATCTTAACAATATAATTTAATAATAATTGTAAATTTACAAGTTAAACAATGAGTAGGAATTGTAAAAAAATTCATAAAATGTTTATATTCTGAATTTTGTAAAATGCGTGTATTTGTAACGATTTAATAATAATAATAATAATAATAATAATAATAAAAACTTAGGAGTAGCAGGTAGTTTATCGCTTCTGAAAAAAATAAACATCAGTGTTTGAGGCAAGTTTTGAGATGATGTACGTGTTTTCATGACAATAATACACATTAGGTACCGAATAAATTTGTACTTCTTTGCAGAATAACACACAGCAATATGTCTTAGCTTGTGCCCCTGAAGTCTGACCAAAGAATGTTTACATGCTGGTGTATTCTTGGAATACACGGTACGAGAGAATATAAATTGTAATGCTCTTTTCTTGTTCATTTCTTCCTTTTTTATCAAACACCAACAGTGATCTTCTATTTTTTCTTTGTTGGTCATGTCTCTTATGTTCTTTGTGAATCTGTTCTAGATATATATCTTCCATGACCCACCTAGCGTCATCTAGCAGCGAATCTCAGAAGCTCCTCAATTCTTCCTGGTGCAAGAGGACTTCCTTATCCATCTGGCCACCAGTTCTCGTTGGCATCGCCACCTGTTATCTCCGTGATCAAGAGAACTTCGTCTACTCTTTCACCCAGCAGGCTGTGCTAGTATCGCCTGCTATGAACTCTTTGAAGACCATTTCCTCAAGAGAATTTAAGTTTACAATATTGGTCATGCTTATGTGTATTCCTTTTGTCTCCTACCCCCACTCCTTTCCCTTCCTTGGACCCTCCGCGCTTCGCTGAGTGGGTCTCACTTGTAAGTCGGCAGTTGACTTGGTCAGTCAAGGCTCAACCAGAGCCAGTCTCCTCAAACCTAGAGGCACTCTCTACATTCTACGCCATGTTGGCACATTAGGTATCCGTCAAAGGGAACTTCATCTTCGCCATGCAACAAAGATAAGTACAGACTTAAGGTTTGAACCTCATCTTCATCGGTTTTAATTCTACATACTTCAATGATCATTTTATAGGCAGTGTGAGATTACTTATTTGGGGCAAAAATCATCCTTCGCGGGATTTGCTATGTTGGGCTTTTGTCTGTCTAAGCCAACCTTAATAAAAAGTAGCTTTTCTTAAGCTATTTAAATGAGAAATTTTCTCACCACGTGGGATATTATCTAATACCCGCTGTCTATAAAATACCAAGCTAGTTCGTCCGCTGGATTAACTTTGGCTCCATTCTTCTATTAGGATCGTTCTGGAACCTTCCAGATCCTGTACTTTATCTACAAGTCTTGCCGTCATGTATTTTTCACTCACTTGTGAGAATACTATTGAAAATTGAAGAATCTTCCTTCTGAATTAAAGCTCAATAGCTAATTTTCTTCCACCGTTGGAATGTTCTATGGCACATTTAATTGTAATACACAACTTTCTCAAGCAATAGACTTTCGCCTATCTAGTGCTACCAGTCCTTTTTCATCATTGCAATAACTTTCTTTGCCATAAACTTTCGTGTTACTTCAGTGAACTTTTCATCCATTTAACAGACTATGGTGATAACTAGTGCTTGTTCAACTTTTCTACCGCGTCGCGATCGTCCGTTTACCTTAAATAAGGCCATGAACATTGATCCTAAATCCCAATTGATCTTTCCTAAACCTTCTACTAACAAACCATATTAATAAAATTGTTACTCTAGATCATTTTCAATGAGGTGTCACTCTAACGAAGTGCCCTTCCCTCTTGCTTGTTTATCATCAATTAATTTCTGCATAACCACGTGTTTTATACACGGTTCAAGTTTACATTGTTTCTCCCTTATAATCAGGGAAAACAATTCTTCCAACTCATGAGTGAGTTATTTCTAGGCCTAACGAAAGGGAAACTGCCCCATTTGTCTCGTGATTCCTACTTGAACATAGGAAGTCTAGAACCTTCCTTTTGACTTTCTCTTCAGGTTTCACAGTAAGTGACCTGCTCTATTTTGCATAGCTATCATAAAAGTAATTCTGCATAAATATAAGAAGTTATAGGAACTTCTCTTTCATTCTACCTGTTCTCTTTCTTTGTTATTTTGAAGTTGTAACTTTTTCTAAGATAGGTACGCAGAGATTTCTTATAGTACACACCTTGTACTCTATTTATTGTTAAACTTTAATCACCTTAATTGTCTTTAAATTTTAAATTTTTATCTTCGCTATTTTAAATCCTTGCTAGGATTTTATAAAGGTTTGAAACCTAATAATTGTTAATTGCCTGGCGCAAACGTTTAATGTTTTCTGAGGTCTGTGACCCCGAAATTGTTAACCAAATTGAAAATATATATTTGTTAAAGTTATCAACTTCCTTTGAATTGTTAAATAAACTTAAACTTTTTTTTTTGATTCATCATTTCTCTGGTACAACGGTTAGGCAAGATCCTGTCTTCCCTGACTCTTCCTAGGTTCATGCCCTCGTTAACACCAATAAAGCTATTGATAGGGCTTTCACCACTCGTTGCATTTGAGCAAAAACTCTTAGTAGTTATCTCGGTAAAGTCTCTCTTAGCTTTAATAGCTAATTCTAACTGGCCAGTAAGGCAAGCACAGCTCGCTACGCCAGCTTCCTGCTTGTGGAGATCCTCTCCAAAAAACTTATGGTTGGTTTTCAAAAAGATAAGTGTTTCTCTTTGCCTAAACTTTTAGTCGGCTACTGGCTGGGTAAAAGCTTAGCCATTTCTAAATGCAACTATTGGTTCATTTACCAAATTTATTCCCAAAGGCATAATTCCTTTATCATTATCCTGCTTGGAAGCACTTGGTCGCTTGGTAATAACTCTGCAACTTCGAAAACTGGAAATATCAAAATCGATGCAAAATATTGGTACTCTTTGAATTACTTGGTCAAAAAAGAATTCCTTTGAACAGATCTACAATAAGTCTGTTACTCTTGCCAGACCATCACCCTTCCCTATAGTACGCATATGCATGCTTGAGAGGGAATACGCTAAAGCCATTCTCTTGCAAACCGCCCAAGTCCTAGCTGCGGTTCCCGTTAGCTTTCACCAGGTCCTTACCCACTTTAGGTATCAGAGAACGGTTTTGCAGTGGCAACCGCCTCTAAGTGCATTTAAGGTTAAATTCATAACTTTTGAGGGACTCTCCTCCTATTTTTCTATCCTTTTTCTCCAGTCCAAAAACCACCTCCTTTTCTTTATCAACTTCCCTTGGTGGTTAGGTTATTCCTCAGCCAATAATCTACACAAAAATTGTTCCCGGAAACCCGGGAGAGCCCGTTTGTCACTTGTTTTAAAAGGTTATTTGACAACACCTTGCAAATTATTAATACCTGCTTTGAATCTTTCAGCTATAACTACATCGTGCAAAGCCTGTGAAGGGGAAAGAGGCCGCTCCTGTCTCCTTTGGTGTGTCCCGTTCTTTCTACTTATTCGCTGCTGCCAGCCTGACAGCATTTCCAAGGTTCCACAGTCTCGTGAGTTACACTTTAATCTATTCACCTTGTCATGGCTCCTACTGAAAAGGATAAGGATGAAAAACTTACTTCTATACGAGCATCTTATAAAGGGCAAATTACCCGATTCAGAAAGTACATAAAAGAGTTAAATCCCTCCGAAGCTCAATTTGACTTGTTGAAACATCGTGTAAGGGATTTTGAACGTTCTTATGAAAATTATTGCAACATCCAAACTGAAATAGAAACGTGCATGCTCAATCAAACCGAAGATCGAGTCGAGGTAGAAACCCAATATTACGAAGGCATAGGTTCCGCTTTTAAAATAATACGCCAACTCGAAGAGGAGCAGAGAAAGGATGCTTCTGTTCTTGGTTCTCTTCACGAACCACAAACTTTGTTTCGCGATGCTACTCACAAGCCCAAACCAATTTTACCTAAAATTGATTCACCCCACTTCTCTGGAGATGAATCTACTTGGGATTCTTTCTATGAATTATTTTGCTCCCTTGTTCATGACAATGAAGACATTCAAGTCATATACAAGTTTCAATACTTGAGATCTATCCTCCGAGGTCAAGCTTTGCAGTTAGTTGAAGCACTTCCTCTAAGTGCCGAAAATTACCCCATTGCCTTTAACTTATTGAAGGAAAGATATGGCAATTTACGGTTACGTATTCAACGCCATATGAAGGCTCTATTCAACCTACCTGCGTCACAGCACAATGACGTCACTAGTTTGCGTACTCTCATTGATACTACTCAGCTTCATGTTAAAGCTTTATCCCAACTAGATCAACCCACTGAACACTGGGACACTTTCCTAATACATTTAGTGGTTTCTAAAGTTGATACTGCTACCCTCAAAGCTTGGGAAATCGAACTTTTTAGAGAAGACGATTACTCTTACGAGCATTTAGTCACTTTCATAAACGCTAGATGCCAACTCTTAACCGCTCTAGCTAATCAAAGTGAACCCTCTTCCCCGAGTTCCAAATTTGAATTAATGTCTATCAAACCTAAAAGCGAACGCTTAGCGTCTAATACCCAAAAACCCGGGTCCAGCTCATCTAAATTAAAATCAAACACTACTGGTTACCCAACTAGGTCTAGTGAACGTCGTGTTGCTAGCTCTATTGTTTTAAACACTCAAAGCGAACCCCGCAAGAGTTTAAACGAACCTTTAAAGTGCATACTTTGTAAAGATCCCCATGCCCTATACCTCTGTAAATCCGTTAAAGAAATGTCAGTCGACGACAGAAGAAAATTAGTTTCCCAGAACAAACATTGCTTCAATTGCCTAGCGCCTACTCATTCTGCTTCAAATTGCAAGTCCACAAGACTTTGCTTCCATTGTGAAAAGGCTCATCACACTTTGCTACATCGTCATGATCAGGCAAGGTCATCGACAGCATCTTCTCAAAAAAGTGATAATGCTAACAGTTCTAATGCTTCATCGTATATTCAAAACGCCAAGTCCATTCGCAGTGCTCAAGTATTGTTGTCTACTGTCCAAATCGAAGTTCAGGATAACTTTGGCAACTGGGTCCGTGCACGCGGTCTTCTTGATTCAGCGGCAACTCATGATTTTGTGTCTAATTCTTTGATTAGAAAACTAGGCCTACCTGTAAACCCCACTTCTATTAACGTATCAAGCATTAACAGCTTAAAATCACAAGCTTTACAGTTCTCAAAGCTAACCATAAGAGATATTTGTCACAGAAACAACTTTCTCAAACTGAATTGTCTAATTCTCAATAGCATTGGAGAAGACACTCCAAGTCACTCTGTGGATATTTCAGGGTTAAACATTCCCTCGCATTTAAGGCTAGCTGATCCTTTGTTCAACATGCAAAACCCTATTGACATACTCTTTAGTGCCAATGTTTTCTGAAATTGCCTTCGTAAACAGGTTCGCAAGTTATCCTCAAACGTGGTCGCCAGAGACACTAATTTTGGATGGATCGTCACAGGTCAACTTCCCCATTATTCTCCCCAACCCGCATCGCAATGCTACTTTGCCAATACTGACTTGGAACAGTTCTGGAGGCTTGAAAGCGTTGATCCTCCTAACGTAACCTCTTCAGAAAATGAATTCTGTGAGCAACTTTTTTTGAACACCACCACTCGTTCTTCTGATGGCCGGTTCGTTGTTCAAATGCCAAGATTACATAATCCTCCCAAACTTATTAACTCTCAGCCCAAAGCTCGAAAAGCTCTCTTTGCTATCGAGAGCAAATTCAAGAAAGAACCTCTTGTTAAACAGCAGTACACTGATTTCATGGATGAGTATGAAAGCTTAAGTCATATGGAAGTTGTTAACAAATCTGATGATGAATTGCACCCCCCAATTGAAACGGTTTATTTAAATCATCATCCCGTGTGGAAAAACCCTCTTGTAAAAGATAAAATCCGAGTTGTTTTCAATGGTTCATCACCCGACGTTAATGGCAACAGCCTTAACGACACCCTTTACTCTGGTCCTGCTATTCAGTCAGATCTATCTGCTATACTCTTAAACTTTCGATTATTTCCCATAGCTGTCATAGCTGATATAAAACAGATGTACCGCCAAGTTTTAATTCAACCGGAACAACGAGATCTCCAAAGAATCTTGTGGCGTGATGAAATCAGTAAGCCTATTAAGGTATTTCGTTTAAACACAGTTACTTATGGCTTAAAACCCTCTGCTTTCCTTGCTATCCGATCCCTACACTTGCTAGCCTCTCAAGATGGTCATTTATTTGATTCTAAAGCTTCTGAAGCATTAACTACGTCATTCTATGTTGACGATTATTTGCAGTCCTTCCCCACTTTGGAGGAAGCTTCTTTTGTGTCTTTAGAACTCCAGGCATTGCTAAGGAATGGAGGTTTCCCACTTCATAAGTGGAATTCCAACTCCCCTGAGTTTCTCGCCCAGTTTCCCATCGAAGACGTAGATCCTTCTTCTGTCGAAATTTGTGGAAACTCCGAATCCATAGAAACTCTAGGAGTTCATTGGTGCACCAGCACTGACACTCTCATCTATAAAGTTTCGCTCGCAGAAGAGCTTCCTAACACAAAAAGACAAATTCTCTCTGAAATTGCAAAAATTTTTGATCCGCTTCAATTCCTTGCCCCAGTTATCGTTATAGCCAAACTCTTCATGCAAGAGCTGTGGTCGCTCAAATGTGAATGGGATGACACTGTTCCTCTTTCTTTTCTTAATCGTTGGCTCTCGTTTCGCAGCAATTTGCTGGATCTTTCCCTTATTGAAATTCCCAGGAATTTAATTAACGCTCTTTCTAATGTATCTTTTTTCCTTCATGTGTTCGCGGACAGTTCCGAAAAAGCTTACGGTTGCTGCGCATATTTAGTTTATCGCGGTCCATTAAATAGATCTTCAGTCTCCAACCTTGTTTGTGCCAAATCGAAGGTAGCTCCTCTTAAAACTATCACTTTGCCTAGGCTTGAATTGTGTGCTGCACTCATGGCTGCAGAACTTGTTATGAAATTACGGGAAGTATTAAAAGTCGAATTCTCGCAAATCTATCTCTGGAGCGATTCCATGATCACCCTTTCTTGGATCGCCAAGAACCCCTCTCACTGGCAAACTTTTGTTGCAAACAGAGTTTCCAAAATTCAAACTCTTTCTTCTGGATGTCAATGGAGGCATATGCCCAGCGCTGACAACCCAGCCGATATTATCTCTCGTGGATGTTTACCCTCTCAATTGTCAGCTTCCCAGTTGTACTGGCATGGGCCCTCGTGGTTAATCGAAGACTCTTCTTCTTGGCCTTCTAAACCTCCAGCTACAAACTCCAACTTGCCTGACGCTAAAGTATCTCTATCTATTGCTTCGTGTCTTGTTTCCAACGCCTCTCAGCCCTTGCTGTCCCGCTATTCTTCCTTTCATAAACTAATTCGAATTGTTGCCTATCTCCTTAGATGGAAATATTTTGTGGTTGACCAACCTCTTCTCCCCAAACCACACCTTACCAATCATGAATTGAATCTCGCTACCATTAAGGTTTTACAACTGACACAGCAAGACGCCTTTTCTTCTGAATTGTCTTTGCTTTCTTCTAAAAGAGATCTTCCCAAATCCAGTCGTCTTCGTGCTTTAGCCCCGTTCCTTGATGACCACGGGTTACTCAGGGTAGGTGGAAGGCTCTCGCAATCTTTGCTCTCTGAGGACAAAAAGCATCCCGTTATTTTGCCTTCTAAACATCACGTAACTTCTTTAATTATACGTGACTTTCATTATCGTAATCTGCATGTTGGCACACGCACTCTGCTTTGCCTCTTAAGGGAAAAGTACTGGACTATAAATGGAACTCATGAAGTTTCTTCTGTAATTCACAAGTGCATTCCTTGCTTCAAAGCAAAACCTAAAATCAATACTCAATTAATGAGCGATCTGTCCTCCTTTCGCTCCTCTCCTATACGCCCATTTGCTCTAACTGGTGTGGACTATATGGGTCCGTTCCAATATCAACGAAATTCCCCTGAAGCTAAACGCAAATTGTTTGGTAAGCTTTATGTTTCTCTCTTTGTTTGCATGGTTACTGGCGCAATCCATTTGGAACTAGTAACGAATGCCTCTACTTCTTACTTTTTATCAGCTGTCTCTCGCTTCACTGCTAGGCGTGGTGTTCCTTCAGATATGTTCTCTGATAACCCTTCCACTTTTCAGGGTGCAGCTTCCCTGTGGAAGAAAGCTCTCACTTCTTCTCCTGCCATGGAACAAATTTCTAATTTTTCCTACTCAAAGGGTTTCAAATGGCGCTTTATACCTCCCTACGCTCCTCATCACGGTGGTAGGTGGGAATCTTGCGTAAAACTCACTAAACGTCACTTAAGAAAGGTCTTAGGTAATCGAATTCTGACTTATGAAGAATTCAATTCACTGTCCGTTCTGATTGAAGGTGTTGTTAATTCTCGCCCTTTAACTCCGCTTTCCAATGACCCTGATGACCTTCTTCCACTTACACCTGGTCACTTCCTTATCGGCACTTCTCTTTCTGCCCCTCCTCCTCTTCCCAATTCTTACAGGGATTCTAATCTACCCATTGTTTGGCGTAAACTTGAAGCCCTCCGCAATTCCTTTTGGAAGAGGTGGAACTTGGAATATTTAACTTCCCTGCAACGGAGACAGAAGTGGTGTCTTTCCAGTCCCGACATTAAAGTGGGGGACTTGGTCTTGGTTAGGGATGTTTCTCCTCCCTTGGTCTGGATTTCTGGTAGAGTGACCGAGTGTTATCCTGGAAGAGATGGGAGAGTCAGGGTGGTCAGAGTCTTGACCACTAATGGTCCGATCACAAGACCACTGTCTTTGATCGCTCCATTATCTTTAAATGTTTAACTGCTTATTTGTTCTCTGTTGGTGTTTTTTCCCCTCCCAGTATGGTGTATTCTTGGAATGCACGGTACGAGAGAATATAAATTTTAATGCTCTTTTCTTGTTCATTTCTTCCTTTTTTATCAAACACCAACAGTGATCTTCTATTTTCTCTTTGTTGGTCATGTCTCTTATGTTCTTTGTGAGTCTGTTCTAGATATATATCTTCCATGACCCACCTAGCGTCATCTAGCAGCGAATCTCAGAAGCTCCTCAATTCTTCCTGGTGCAAGAGGACTTCCTTATCCATCTGGCCACCAGTTCTCGTTGCCATCGCCAGCTATTATCTCCGTGATCAAGAGAACTTCGTCTACTCTTTCACCCAGCAGGCTGTGCTAGTATCGCCTGCTATGAACTCTTTGAAGACCATTTCCTCAAGAGAATTTAAGTTTACAATATTGGTCATGCTTATGTGTATTCCTTTTGTCTCCTACCCCCACTCTTTTCCCTTCCTTGGACCCTCCACGCTTCGCTGAGTGGGTCTCACTTGTAAGTCGGCAGTTGACTTGGTCAGTCAAGGCTCAACCAGAGCCAGTCTCCTCAAACCTAGAGGCACTCTCTACATTCTACGCCATGTTGGCACATTAGGTATCCGTCAAAGGGAGCTTCATCTTCGCCATGCAACAAAGATAAGTACAGACTTAAGGTTTGAACCTCATCTTCATCGGTTTTAATTCTACATACTTCAATTATCATTTTATAGGCAGTGTGAGATTACTTATTTGGGGCAAAAACATCCTTCGCGGGATTTGCTATGTTGGGCTTTTGTCTGTCTAAGCCAACCTTAATAAAAAGTAGCTTTTCTTAAGCTATTTAAATGAGAAATTTTCTCACCACGTGGGATATTATCTAATACCCGCTGTCTATAAAATACCAAGCTAGTTCGTCCGCTGGATTAACTTTGGCTCCATTCTTCTATTAGGATCGTTCTGGAACCTTCCAGATCCTGTACTTTATCTACAAGTCTTGCCGTCATGTATTTTTCACTCACTTGTGAGAATACTATTGAAAATTGAAGAATCTTCCTTCTGAATTAAAGCTCAATAGCTAATTTTCTTCCGCCGTTGGAATATTCTATGGCGCATTTAATTGCAATACACAACTTTCTCAAGCAATAGACTTTCGCCTATCAAGTGCTACCAGTCCTTTTTCATCATTGCAATAACTTTCTTTGCCATAAACTTTCGTGTTACTTCAGTGAACTTTTCATCCATATAACAGACTATAGTGATAACTAGTGCTTGTTCAACTTTTCTACCGCGTCGCGATCGTCCGTTTACCTTAAATAAGGCCATGAACATTGATCCTAAATCCCAATTGATCTTTCCTAAACCTTCTACTAACAAACCATATTAATAAAATTGTTACTCTAGATCATTTTCAATGAGGTGTCACTCTAACGAAGTGCCCTTCCCTCTAGCTTGTTTATCATCAATTAATTTCTGCATAACCACGTGTTTTATACACGGTTCAAGTTTACATTGTTTCTCCCTTATAATCAGGGAAAACAATTCTTTCAACTCATGAGTGAGTTATTTCTAGGTCTAACGAAAGGGAAACTGCCCCATTTGTCTCGTGATTCCTACTTGAACATAGGAAGTCTAGAACCTTCCTTTTGACTTTCTCTTCAGGTTTCACAGTAAGTGACCTGCTCTATTTTGCATAGCTATCATAAAAGTAATTCTGCATAAATATAAGAAATTATAGGAACTTCTCTTTCATTCTACCTGTTCTCTTTCTTTGTTATTTTGAAGTTGTAACTTTTTCTAAGATAGGTACGCAGAGATTTCTTATAGTACACACCTTGTACTCTATTTATTGTTAAACTTTAATCACCTTAATTGTCTTTAAATTTTAAATTTTTATCTTCGCTATTTTAAATCCTTGCTAGGATTTTATAAAGGTTTGAAACCTAATAAATTGTTAATTGCCTGACGCAAACGTTTAATGTTTTCTGAGGTCTGTGACCCCAAAATTGTTAACCAAATTGAAAATATATATTTGTTAAAGTTATCAACTTCCTTTGAATTGTTAAATAAACTTAAACTTTTTTTTTTATTCATCATTTCTCTGGTACAACGGTTAGGCAAGATCCTGTCTTCCCTGACTCTTCCTAGATTCATGCCCTCGTTAACACCAATAAAGCTATTGATAGGGCTTTCACCACTCGTTGCATTTGAGCAAAAACTCTTAGTAGTTATCTCGGTAAAGTCTCTCTTAGCTTTAATAGCTAATTCTAACTGGCCAGTAAGGCAAGCACAGCTCGCTACGCCAGCTTCCTGCTTGTGGAGATCCTCTCCAAAAAACGTATGGTTGGTTTTCAAAAAGATAAGTGTTTCTCTTTGCCTAAACTTTTAGTCGGCTACTGGCTGGGTAAAAGCTTAGCCATTTCTAAATGCAACTATTGGTTCATTTACCAAATTTATTCCCAAAGGCATAATTCCTTTATCATTATCCTGCTTGGAAGCACTTGGTCGCTTGGTAATAACTCTGCAACTTCGAAAACTGGAAATATCAAAATCGATGCAAATTATTGGTACTCTTCGAATTACTTGGTCAAAAAAGAATTCCTTTGAACAGATCTACAATAAGTCTGTTACTCTTGCCAGACCATCACCCTTCCCTATAGTACGCATATGCATGCTTGAGAGGGAATACGCTAAAGCCATTCTCTTGCAAACCGCCCAAGTCCTAGCTGCAGTTCCCGTTAGCTTCGACCAGGTCCTTACCCACTTTAGGTATCAGAGAACGGATTTGCAGTGGCAACCGCCTCTAAGTGCATTTAAGGTTAAATTCATAACTTTTGAGGGACTCTCCTCCTATTTTTCTATCCTTTTTCTCCAGTCCGAAAACCACCTCCTTTTCTTTATCTTCTTCCCTTGGTGGTTAGGTTATTCCTCAGCCAATAATCTACCCACATGCATTCTTTCAGTGCTGAGATCTGGAGGCAGTTCTTGGAAACAGTGTATGTAGCATATTTAGGATGCTTTGGCAATGTACTGAAAAGTACCGTCAGGCCATAAGTGGTTCATATTAGCAACCACTATTTTTTTTAAATCCGACTTCAAATGTTATGGTACTTTAAAGTACCGTCAGTGCTCAAAGGGTTATGCCAACCTAAATTTCTTTCGGTTGTTTAGGACACGAGAAATAAAAACGTGATTTTAAAGATTTAGCACAGCCGCTATTTTTAAGTTCTCAAAGAAATTGAATTAAATGAGTCGCCAATATATTAAGCCTTGTATGAAGATTTACCGAGCTTGGGTTTGTGCTCACCAGGTTATTGAAAGTCCCTTAGGTAAACTAATGTTAATAGCCTATATCAACATACAACATTTCAGTTTGGTTCCTGTAATAGATTCGCAGATATTGAGAACCGTCTAAATATTTCAGATGATCGCCATGTTGGATTTCTATATATGTAGGCCATAGGGTTATGTACCATTAGATTAAGATTATAGCGTAGTTTCATTATTTAAAAGTTCACTTTGATCGAATGATTAGGACAAAACTATAAAAACTTAATTTTATAATTTCGCACAGCCATCATCTTGCTTTTATGAGAGCAATTGAATTGGATGCTAGTAGCCTGTATTAAATCTTGTATATATATATCGCGCGGACGGGATGTTGGATTGGTGAAACAGATTTAATTTGTAAGGGCACGGTCGGGGTCGGACAAAATAGTACAGTATGTCCTTCTTGAGTTTCATTGAAATCGCTCTATCCGCTCAGATTTTAATAGGGACACGCACACCGATCACACACATACAAACACGCACACACGGACAAAAGGTGATCTCATAAGCCTATATTTTCGTATGTTGAAAATAGACTGAAAATACTGTGAGCAACAGCTCCATTGTCAATATGAACGTCCTCATCAGAACGAAGTTTTATATGACCATACATGGAGGTAGTTGAAGCCACAGGTAACATATACAGATTTCTATAACAATAACGCGATGCTGAATAGAAACTGGACAAAAGAGAATCAGCGAACAAAACATGTCATTACGAGCTTTTGAATGCATTGTTTCCTCCACATCTCCGAATAGAATATTGCAGAATGTCCAAACCGAACTCCATCTGACCAAAAATGAGAATGCCATTTATATAGTGCCTTATTTTTCTTATTTCACAACCCCGTTTTCATTTTATTGAGTAGTCTAGTTTCAGCTAAAGAAAATTAAATCTATTTCTTTTCACGTCACATTTTATGGTAAGGACATGCAAGAGAGGAGGTCGATATTCACGTTTGTGGGACGGAGTTGGCAAGGGTGCTATGAACCCCATCCAAGAAATTACTGAACAAATGAATTAAAATGTTATTTCACGATATGATCCACTGTGGTTACTGATATCAAATAAAATAATGTGTTTAGTAAAAATACAAGAATTCATTCTTCATCATTATTGTTCCCTTCAGGAGATGTCGATTACTGTGGCACAGATTATAAAGTACGATGCAATTGCAACTCCACATTTGTTAGTGATATGGGTAAAATAGCTTCATATTTCCTACTGATATGGTTCAAATAGCTTCATATTTCATAGTGATATGGGTAAAATAGCTTCATATTTCATAGTGATACGGGTCAAATAGCTTCATATTTCATGGTATTACGGGTCAAATAGCTTCATATTTCATAGTGATATGGGTCAAATAGCTTCATATTTCATAGTGATTTGGGTCAAATAGTTTCATATTTCCTAGTGATATGGTTCAAATAGCTTCATATTTCCTAGTGATATGGGTCAAATAGCTTCATATTGCATAGTGACACGGGTCAATTAGCTTCATATTGTATAGTATTACGGGTGAAATAACTTCATATTTCATAGTGATGTGGGTCGAATAGCTTCATACTTCATGGTGAAATGGGTCAAATAGCTTCATATTTCATAGTGACATGGGTCAAATAGCTTCATACTTAATAGTGATATAGGTTAAATAGCTTCATATTTCATAGTGATTCATTTCTTATTTCAAAATTAACAAACAATTATTTTCGATATGAATAGTGAATGAGACCACCTCGTGGTATGGCGCTAGTATTCTGGCCTATCGCCCCGGAGGTCCGGGTTCGATCCCCGGCTCTGTCAAGAAATTTCATTCTGGTCTGAGGGTTTACCGGGGTATACTCAGCCTCGGGAGTCAAAACTCAGAAGAGGTGGGTTTCATTCCCATCTCAGCCATCTTGTAAATGGTATTTCCGTGGTATTCGGCTTCTACTCCAGGCAAATGCCTGGATGGTTCCTAACTTAGGCCATGGCCGCCTCCTGTCCAATTCTCAAGTGAATTAGTACTACAGGCATCACAATAACCCAGGTTATCACACAATATCTACACACACAAACTCAAGTACCCGGGGTTACATGACCACGATGTCGCAAGGCTCCTAAATCAATCAACAATCACAATAGTGAATGACATTGCTGTGGTATTTCATGAACTCTATAATAGTAACAACCCCTGGCACTACAGCCCATGAAGAGCCTAGGCCTACCAAGCGACCGCTGCCCAGCCAGAGATATTGGGGTGACGCGTGGTCACTGCATCGGGTCCCCTTGGCCATTTATCTTGGTTTTCGTAACTGGGGCGCTGCCTTACTCTCAGACAGCTACTCAATTGTCCTCACGAGGCTGAGTGCACCTTGTTTCAGCCCTCACGTCAGTTTCTCAATTCCCTGACGGAGCCGGGAATCGAACCCGGGGCCTCCGGGTGAGAGGCAGGCGTGCTACCACAACACCACGAGGCCGGCTCAGGAACGTTATGGTAGCCTATATTGTGGTTCTTAAGTTGAAGCTAAATTCATTAATATATATGCATATTCCTTCAAGGAGACCAGGACACAAAAGTCAACTTGCCTCAAAATCATTGTATGTATCAGGCAGTGTTCAACTATATATTTGCTTTTGCTGTGTTCCACTCCGCAGGCTGGTAAACGAATGGAAGACGAGTAGCCGCGTCGTCACTGCGCTGCAAGCCCGGATGTAAGCTATCCGCTCCATTCAGTTGATTGTTACAATACGCGCGCTGCCACTTTTCCGTTTATAAGTATTGTTTATTATAACCGAGTGTGATAGCTGTTTTTCAAAATGCCTACCTGTAGTGTGTACGGCTGTAACAACGCAACGAGTGGAAACCGAAACTGTAGAGAGAAAGAAATACATTTCCATAGATTTCCAAATCGAAGTAAGTCGCCGCGTAGATTTAGCAGTTGGGTACAATTTTGCGAAAGGAAACAATTTTTATCCCGGTAAGGGGGCTAATGTGTGTTCAGAGCATTTTCAAACTACAGACTATGATGGAAAGCAAATTTTGAGAATGAAGTTGATGTCTCCGGAAAGGCTACAAGGTCCAAAATTGAAGCCAGGGGCTGTTCCTTCAATAAGATGTCCGGCGCCGACAGATGGATATACAACGTACTTCTCATGCAAGAATGCTAATTCATACGCAAGCCGCTTCACAAAGTAGGCCTACACTGTGGGAGTACTCGTCAGTAACTAAACGGAGCTGGACGGAAAGGTATTAGACTAAAGGACGAAGGCTGTTCCTTGACACAGTATTAAGCAAAAGTGATAACGATAATGTTGTACACGACGTTCAGAGCGATACGATTGAAAATATTTTACCAGACAGTCACCTAGATTATGTAGTTTAGAAATACAGTGTGGTTAGACTCAGACGTTGCAACATGCGGCAAAGCCCTGAACAGTGTCGTAACGGTAGAACTTTTGAACGACAGTTTCTATGAGTCAGATGAAAGTGATAAAAGTGACAGTGTAGTGAAAGTGATATTAGTGATACTGATAAGTGATAACGAATACACTCAGAACAATGTACATTTTACAGTTTTTTTTTCTGTGTTGCGCGGACAAGTTTACTCACACTATTTAAACTTTGTTACAGTTGAAAAAGTAAAGTGAATACCATTTCACATTACATTAGGCGACTATGTTGTTCGTAAAAACACTTTGCAATTGTGGTAATGAATTAGGGTGGTATTCTCAACCGATGGAAGGAAGGAAACCGGAAGGAAATGTCCTAATAGCATCAGCATTATTGTTGGTTGGTTGGTTCCTCAGTTTAGGGGCTGCGACAACGCGGTCATGTTGCCCCGTGTTCTTTGGGTGTATGTAGAGTCTATCTGATAACCGGTGTTAATTGTGATGGCTGTATTAGTGTGTGTTATCTGTATTTCAGGTAAAGACTGCAGACGATCAATTTGAAGTAGTTCCTACTTTTGCTACCAAATGCTACCATCAACGACACCTAGCTGTGAACTTGGCTACTAGATGCCACCGCAACCGGCACCTGGAACTGCATAGAGCGTTAATCAAATCTAACCTACAAATTTAGCTTCACACAATAATTGTAGTTAGCGGAAGATTCTTTTACGTGCCATAAATCTACGACATGGGCCCACCGGCAGCCAGCTTTACTTCCCCTCCGAAGGAAGGCATGATGAGGAATTTTTAACGCTCTTAAAAATCCGACGACTTTGGCCTGGTTTGAACCCGCGATCTTGGGCATAGAAGCTCAGCATGCTACCAACTAGGACGACGAAGCCGCCAGTAATATTGTTGTCAGGCATTCTGTTTGAGCCCTTTCGGTCCTTCTGCAAGTCCATCAATTTACATATGATGTCACGAACTGTATATGATAGAATTATTCATAAAGTAACTGGCCCTATAGTGGAGGATAGACTACTTGGGTTCAAGAAAGAACTAAGGTTATTGATTGAAATGCAGTGCCAACCCATTTGGTTAGTCGGAGATAGCCAGTACGATTCTCGCGGCTTTTCAGCCAAATATTTAGTGTATTCGCTCTTGGATATAAATACAGGACGTATGGCTCATATGGAACTTGTTCAGAGAGTGATGGTGAAAGGTGATCTTGAAAGGGCTGTGTGTGAAACCGCGTTGGAAAGATTGTACAGGAAGAAAATTTTAATATAAAACTCTTTCCTTCCGATAGACACAAAGGAGTAAGGTATATACTGAGAACGCAGTATCCCGATATCGAACATGAATTTCACGTTTGGCACATATCAAAAAGTTTGATTAAAAAGATGAGAGCTCTCAATAAAAAGACATCCAGAAGTTCAGGAGAGGAACGCCGGTATAAATAATAATTTATGATGGGCTGCACACACGTGTAATGGAAACAGATCAGTGTTAATTGCTAAATTTACGTCAATTTTGCATCACGTAAAAAATGAGCATAAGTGGTTAGAAAACGGTGAATAGAAATCCTGTGAGCACGATACATTAACAGAGGAAGAAGAGAGAAATAAAATGTGGATTAAAGAAAATTCAAGTGCATATGAAGGCTTAAGGAAAATAATTTCAGATGAATCTTTTAAAAGATGTGGAATATACAAAACACTACGTTCACACCGGAAGCCTAGAAGTAGTGGAGTACTAGGAGTTCTGCCCCACTTCAAAACCCCCCTTGCTCTACTACTAAGCCTCAGCCATGTTAAATATCTCTTGAACGCATGGTCCGATTTTGACAAATGAGGTATTGTTGGACTCGGGCTGACGTCCTCTTTGCTATGGACCACTCATTATATTTTTCAAAATTTTTTTGAAAATTTTTGTTTTCGAAAATAGGCGATAGTTTGAAAACCAAACAGGATAGAACGTTGTGCCATGGCTCAAACGAACAGTCTTTATGACCTTTATTTTTTGTAATAAAAAATTTTTATTTTTTATATTTTTTTGAAAACACTCGAATTTTGAAAATCCTATATTTTGGAAACTAGGAACTCTACAAAAAAAATTGTTTAACGTAAATCAATGGTCCCTACCCCCTCTACCCCCAAAATAAATTTAAAGTCTCTAGAATGAAAACCTGCAGTAGTGTGGTAAGGACAGAGCTGCTTATAAAAGCAAGTGGTGAGCCCCTGCGACCTTGGAATGGAAGGAGCCATGCTAGGAGGGCGTGCTTGGATTCGTTTTTTTCGTCTCGTTGTGCTCTTTACGGGAATGTCGGTGTCGAAAAGGTGAAAATCTGGAAACACAGTCTTTTTGGGGTAAAAACGTGATTTTAGACTTTTTGCTATATCTCGCGAACCAATCATGCTAGAGGCATGTTCGACAGGTCCAAGGACTCGGGGTGACGTCCTCTCTGCTATGGACCACTCGTTATAATTTTTAATAAAATTGGAAACTCGATTTTGGGGTAAACACATGCTTTTTGTGATTTTGCCGATATCTAACGAACCAATAACGTTAGAGGCATGTACGACGGGTCCAAGGACTCGGGGTGACGTCCTCTTTGCTATGGACCACTCGTTGTAATTAAAAAAAAATGGGAAATGCGATTTTGGGGTAAACACGTGTTTTTTATGATTTTTGCCGATATGTCACGAACCAATAACGCTAGAGACGTGTACGAGGTGTCCTAGGACTCGGGCTAACGCCCCCTTTCAAATGTGGTAGATATTTTTTTTCCAAAAAGATAATTCACAAAGGGCCTAACGCCATACATGTTGAAAAAACGTTTTCTTTTTCTTTACCTGTTTATAATGTTCATGAAGCGTGGTGGTTGAGAGAGACGATACGGCTGGGTGTGTGTGTTTCAACGAACTTGTCGCTGACCACGGTGGCTGTGTTCAATAGATTAATTGATATTTCGACGAGTCGGTGTATGACAGAGCGAGCGTGCGTTTTCTGATATTTTACCTTTAACGTGTAAACGGTGATGAGAACTAGGTTCTATGTTGGTCGAAGCGAGTAGAGAAAACAAACTTACAGGAGGTGAATGCCATTTGAGATTATTGGAAGGCTCCGATCTGACTTGACAACAGGTGACGCTTGAAGGTGAAATAATCTGACCATCGTGGTTGCAGGGGAGTGTGAAAGGCATGCACACACACATTTGTGAAACCACATGTAGGCTAAACCAGTGACATCCTGTTTTGCTTCGTACGTGACAAAATGCAAGTTGACGTGAAATTTGATCTACCGCAGGTGTTCGCTTGGGACGTTATCTATCTACATGCGCGATAACTGTTAACAAGTTACATCCTGTCTTGCTTCGTACGTGACAAAATGCAAGTTCAGGTGAAATTTGATCCGGCACAGGTGTTCGCGTGGGTGTTATCTGTCCACGTGCACGATAAGAGAATGTTCAAAGCGTGGGAATCGCTGAATCAGTAAAAAGTATAATGCAACTTGTCGGAATAATGTCACAACCAATAGATAGGCAAGAGCTGCAAACAGCAGTGGTGGGAGGTGAAGGGAGGGAGAGGGGAGGGGGTGATGTATGAGAGAACACAGGAGGAAAGGGAAAGACAAACATGTATGAACATGCATGAAGCGCGGAGCGCTGTACACATAGAGCTATAGGTGGTGTACAACATGTGTGAATAAATAAAAAGTACACAGGTTCACACAACATGTAATTTATTGATCCAGGAATTAAACGTAGAGTTAAACCCTAACCATTTGACGTAGAGTTTATTTCCTTTTTGTTTCAACACTTTTTCCACAAGATAATGCTGAGGAAATGCTGTTTTCTGAAGTTCATGGAGATAAAATCTACCTTTTATGGGTTGATGGTTGAGGTCCTCGAGTAAATAGGTGACTGGAGTGTCCAAGTTGACTCGACGAATTCGAAATAGTTCAGTCCCCCACTGAGGCGTGTAGCCCTTATTGAAGACAGACTTAAATTTGCTCACACGAACAAAATCCCCAATGTTCAGTCGGTGACGTTTAGGATCAGCTGTTTTTATGGGGTTAAACAGTTTATCCAATCGCTGAATATTTTTAGTTACGAGACGTGGCTTGGTCCCAATCGTTCTATGTTTGGTGTCATTGTAACGTGATACTAGCTCAGGTAACATGTCCAACCAGCGATACGTGCCCTGAGCGGTAAACGCTTTCCACATATGGGTTTTCAATGTTCGGTTGAACCGCTCGACCACACTGGCTTTCAGATTGCTGTACGTGGTGTAATGGTGAATATCCTTAGATTTGAGAAAACTGGAGAAATCCTTGTTGAAAAATTCTTTCCCCTGGTCGGTTTGTAGCAGCTGAGGTTGACGTTTGGAGTGTTGAATAATATGTTGAAAGGCCTTGGTAACTAGTGGGCCAGACTTGCGACGCACAGGTTCAACAAAGGCCATTTTGGAATAGACATCAATGACGGTCAACATATAGCGTACACCGTCGTTAACGCCAGCATAGGGTATCATTTCAACCAAGTCAGCCTGCCAAAGTTCATCCACACCTCGTGAAATCACCTTGAGTCGCGGATAGTGACGCCTAGCTGGGCGATGCAACTCGTGAGCAATACCCATTTTAATGGGTGAGGGCTTAAACAATAATTTTGGCATTTCGAAGTTCTTGTTCAATTTCTTGAATTTCCCAATCGTGACCGGTATGGCCAGCTTGACGTGAGGCATGCAACAACTGTAGCCGCTGGACGAGCTTATTGGGATTGTGCCAGTAGGTAACATCCACAAGGGGTTTTAATGGTTTAAAAGTCACTCCCGAAGCGGACACTTTACGACGAGTACTTTGACTGGTGGGAAACATTTTTGCAATGATGGTTTTATATTTTTGAGATATATTGGCATTCACTTGTTGCGTGGGATCATACTGTCTTTTGTGAGCATGGGTATCCAATAAAATGGATTTATATTTGTCAAGGTCCTCTGACGTATAATCATGGGAAGAGGGGGTCCGAGAAAAGAGCAGCTTTAACAGTCCTGGCGTTAATTTATAGTTGATGTTTTTAATGACAGCTTTAGTACGAGCAAATTTAATGGATGAATCGCCAATTTTAAAACTATCATCCTCATAGCGAACACCATACGTGGTATCTGTGTTTCCAATAAATAGATCGGTGAAATAGGGTTCCAATGTTGATCCATAATATTTTATTAAAATGGTTTTCAGTTGAGCTTTATGTTGAGGGGTGGCCAAGAGTTGTGAAAACGGAGACGCTCTGGAAGGGCAAGGTGTTTCGACCATGGCCAAGGATTTCTTTTTTCTCAAAAACTCTGCAAGGGGTGCGGCCTTTTTTTGAGGCGTAAACACTTGTTCCTCCTCATCCTCAACTTCACTATCACTAGTCAAATCTTCCACTTCCTCTTCCTCAGGGTCCTCGTGCAGCGTCTGCGTGGCTTGTGAAACGGTGGGTAGCGTTTCAGATGGCTTGAAAGAGGGTTTCAACATGGCTTTTAGTGGAGGTGCTAAATGTTGCTGAATAAACAAAGCATGATTGGCACGTGATTGTTTCAATTGACGAAACTTTTGGCGAATAGTATTTTTTGCTCTAATAATATGCTTTTTCAATTGACTCTCTGCTAACGCCATGGTGTCTTGACAAATGACTTGATGGCGAATGAGACAGGGCCTTAAATAGCAATAAAATGATCAAACCCTAAGCGATACCGTCCTTGGTTGAGTTCACTTTGTTTGTCAATCACTAAACAGGCATGACGTTGAGTGTTCCAGCACTTGGCACACAATTCTGTAAACATTTGAAAGGTCATATCCGGATTCACATGTTCATTATAAATGTGACGACTGTTCCTCTCGTCCTGACGAAATAAAACAATGACATTGGCATTGTCACGAATCAACTGTTTGGACATTTTAGAATACGTTTGCCCAAGATAGAAGCAATCGATATGTTTGTGTCGACCCATGCTGAAATAGCTTTGAATGATGCCTTGACGTTCAGTGGATACATCATCGAAAATCATGAGTGAATCAGGCTTTACCTCATCCGGTGAAATCACATTTTCTTGCATGGAAAATGTAAAATAACCCATATTCTCTTTTTGTAATCCAGACATGACTTGATCCAGAAACACGTAGAGGGGTTGGTAGAGAGATTTTGCAAAAATATAAATATTTTGAAAACGCAGACCATTGGGCGCTGTAATGAGCGTTAGCAAAAGATTAGTCTTTCCACAGCCGGAAGGCCCCACAATGATGCAGCGAATGGAAGATGGAAACAGTGAACCATGGCGTTGTTCACGTGATGTGGGACAGAGATGGGAAACCATGTCCCCCACGGGGAATGACTCTTGCTGCTTAATAATCTTCATTTCAACTAAGGCTTAGAAAGGCTAGCAGGCTGTCTATATACAGGACACCGAGCCTTGTCATAGAAACAGTAGACTGGTACTACAGGTTGACGATGGATGTCTTTGGACGTGCGTTGATGGCCAAAGCTAGGCCTGTCCCCATACATGATCCTAAACAGGAAACAGATCCTGCTAATAAACACTATGTGGATAGGTCAGTAGTGCCACGCACAAAACAGGGAGATTATGACTTTAAGGGAAAGCGGTTAACCCATGTAAAACATCCTCAAGTGTCTACAGACGTTACTACGAAAAAGTATGTGGATAACAAAGTGTATGAGTTTTATGACAAAGTGCCCCAGCTTATGGTGAATGGCTATAGCGCTAATCACCATCGAATTATTCACGTGGAAGACCCACAAGACGAAGACGATGTTTGTACCAAGCGTTACGTGACCCATGAAATGAAAAGGCTTTATAAATTTATCCCATCTGTGTTTTTAGTGTATCTGACAAATGAAAAACCTGTGAATGACAGAAACCATTTACCGCTAGTCCATGATCAGCACTTGACCTATGCGCTTGCTTCGGGTTTAAGCCACTATCGATTACACTATGATGGAACCATTCACATCAAATATGCCATACCTGATGAGAACCATTTACAAATAAAGATAAATGGTCATAGGATGTTGCTTCATAACCATGAAATGGTCAATGCAGGTGACGAATTATCCTTTTATCTCATGTTGACATGGGATGAAAAGCAAGCGGGAAAAACCATAAACGACTTCCCACTTTATGTGGAATTGGAATATACAGCCATGAAATAACCATCTGACGTTAGTTGTGATTTAAACTTTCTTGTGAAAGGTTGTGGGTCATTATCATCATGGTGAAACAAAGGTATGCAGTGAGAAAGACTAAAAAAAGGACTTTGTCCTTGGCAAAGCCAGGGCTTACAACATTCGAGGACAAGCCCTTGCGAAAGAAAAAAAGAAAAAATAATGTATTGACCATAAGGAAAGCCCTTCGAGCAGCACAGAGACAGGTTATTCCAAAACGTCGGCGACAGGTTTCAAACCAAGGGCGAGTGATTCCCGTTCCCAAACGAGCGGGATTTTTACCTGCATTATTTGCTGGTTTGGCTGCTCTGGGCTCACTTTTGGGCGGTGCCAGTGCAGTGGCGAAAACCATTAAAGCCGCGCAGCAGGGCAAGCAACAACTCAAAGAAAGTCAGCGACACAATGAAACGATGGAAGCGATTGCCATGGGGGCTAGAAATGCCAATTTAAAGCCAGCCTTTTATCAACAAGGATTTGGGATTTCACCATTTCGAAATATAAAAAAAAAAAAAATTTAACCTCAGCCATAGCGAGACATGCCCTGACGCATCAACAAGTGGAAAGCTATGCTAAACAACTAAAGCTTTCTCATTTTCGAGGTGTGTTTATGCGAAACCAATTACCCCCACGACCCTGGAAACAGGAATGTGCTGTTGTCAATTTGGATGATCACCGAGGACCAGGAACGCATTATGTAGCTTATGTCAAAGAGGGATCCACGGTATGGTACTTTGACAGTTTTGGGAATTTGCCCCCGCCCATGGAACTAGTGACCTATTTTGGAAACAGGATCAAGATATATTATAATGTGAAACGAGAGCAAACGTTTAACAGCCAACAGTGTGGACGTTTGTGTTTAATTTTTTTATATAAGACGCAGCATAAGCAAAAACGCCACCAGTATGTCGGCAGAAAGTAAAACGTTTACAGTGCATGGACGTGGACCTGAAGTCAGCCTAGACTTTTACCCGCCTATCGAATTGAGTGAAAAACCCTATGGTTTAGGACTTGTTTCTCTTGAAACGTACAATCGAATATACAACATACGTGAAAATGTGAACAACAAGTTTTACTATGATGATTCTGTGCTCACCTTGAACTCTGGTGGATACACGATCGATGATATTTATGAACACATTTATGTGGTGTTGATCAATCAATATGGTTTAAAGTCATTTCTTGACGGAACGCACAAGTTTGAACTTGTAGGAAATACCAACACTCATCGCTGCAGTATTTTCTCCTCATTCAACATTGACTTTAAAACACACCCCGATTCCATTGGCCCATTACTCGGATTTAAACCACGTGTGTTGGAGCCCAACAAAAAACATGAATCGGACCATGAAGTGAAATTCATTGAGGACCATCATGTGTCGGTGACGTGTAATATTATTAGCCAAGTGTACACCAATCAAGAACCATCGCATTCGCTTTATGACTTTATTGTGACATCGCCCAATGGGTATATTATTCGTGAAAACCCTCCAGTGGTGCTTTTTCATGCTGTGGCTGTTGATAGTATTAGTAATATAACATTAAGACTGATCAATAGAGATCAACAACTCATTGATCTAGATTCCACCACACCAGTGACTTACAAGTTGGTGCTAAAGCCACTATGAAATTTGTGTATAAAGCAACAACACCGTCTAGGAATGGTGTTAGTTGTTTGCCACGTGAATACACGTTAACATCTCAGAACAAGCAGATTTTACAGCATTTGGGTTACCACGTCAACCCTCATAATGAATTCTATCCTAGAGATAGCGAACCGCATCGAGGAGCAACCAGGAGTGGTAAGAATTGATCTCCATTCCTATCAAGCTCAAACACCTGGACTCAATAACAATGATGAAATTCAATTTGTTATCAACAACCAAGATATTTACACCCTACCGCATGAAAGTGTCATTCAGATTGAAGGTCGGCTCACCAAAGCCGATGGCTCTACACCTACCACATCCAAGTTGGCCAACCATGGTTTGGCCTTTCTGTTTTCTGAAGTGCGGTATGTCATTAACGATATCGTGGTGGATAGCACTCGAAATGTGGGTATTTCCAGTGTCATGAAACTATACCCCTCTTATAGTGAGGAAGAAGGTAAAACACTTTGCATGGCAGCTTGGTGCCCTGACTCGACCAATGACTGGATGGTACACACCGATGGGACCTTTACTGGATATTTACCTCTTAAACTGGTTCTAGGCTTTGCCGAAGATCACCAACGCATTGTGGTTAACGCAAGGCAAGTGCTTTATCTAGTGAGAGACAGGAGTGATAACAATGCACTCAAGGGGGCCGACAATGCCCCCATCGATTCAAAAATTCAACTACAACGCTTGCTATGGAAAGTGCCTCATGTGACCCTTAACGATAGCAAAAAACTGGACATACTCAAAATGGTAAAGAGAGATATGCCTCTACCCATGGAATTTAGAAGCTGGGCACTCCATGAGTATCCGCTATTGCCCACCACCAACACACACAGTTGGTCTGTAAAAACAGCTCGCTATACAGAGAGACCTCTCTACCTGATCGTGGGTTTTCAAACGAATCGCAAGTATCAACAAACCAAAGATGCCACGCAATTTGATCACCTGCAATTGAGAAATGCACGTCTTTTCCTCAACGGAGCTGTGTTTCCCTATGAAGGACTGGATTTGGATTTTTCAAAAAATAAGTTTGGCCCCCTGTACGACTTGTTTTCTAAATTTCGATGGTCGTATTATCAAAAAGAGAACGGTCCCATGCTACTACCCCAAGCGTTTAAGGCAAGAGCACCACTGATTGTTTTTGACTGTTCTTACCTGGAAGAGTCTGTCAAGCCATCCAATATCGACATTCGACTAGATTTTGAAACGCATGACAATGTACCAGCCAATACGACAGCCTACTGTCTGATTATTCATCACAAACAAGTCAACTATTATCCACTGTCCAACCAAGTGACGAGTGTATAAATAACAGCTCAACCCACGTTAAGTCGCTCAGTCATGTCTTGCTTTAAAGCCTCAAGAGACGTTACATCCATGAATTTAAACTCTGAGGAACAACGTTTCAAGACTTTTGCCACATGGCCAGTGCCTTTCATAAACCCTCAAGCCTTGGCGGCTGCTGGATTCTACTATTTAAAAACAAGAGATGAAGTGAAATGTGCCTTTTGTCCCATCATCATAGACCAATGGCAGGAGGGCGATGAACCCATGCAGGAACATCAGCGCTGGTCACACACCTGCCCCTACCTGTGCAGAATGAAAGTGGGAAATATACCCTGTCATTCAAGCTATCCCTCACTTGTGTCTCTGGGTGATGAAAAAAATACAAGTTATGATACATGTGGGCCGTATGGTATCCATGGTGCTTCGGTGAGCAGATCACCATCAAAAACGCCTAGTTTAGAGACATTGGGACATCATCGGTGTTATGGACGTTACAAACACAAGAGACTAAATTGTTGTATCAGTTGCTATCGTCCTTATCCTAAAATGAGAAAAGCCTGTAAGACGTGTTATGATAATAAAATGATGTAATTCTTAAATTCTTATTTTTGCATGTCCCCCTGTCCTACCCTAACCTTCTTTTTTGAAACTAGCATGGCAGGTAAGTCCATGCCATGATCACACGTGATCGTCAGTCAGTCGTCAGTTGAACTTGGTCCAGGCAAGCGTCAACATGTTGCGCACACTCATTGTGGATTGCCAAGGGTTTAAAATTGGTGACAACAAATTTATATTTAAACAAGTGGCCATAATCGATTGTACCACGTTTTGGATATCGCAAGCTACGCATTTGCTATTTAAACCACCCCATGCTTTTGATTTGTTGTGTGAAAAAGACCGTAAACAAACCCAGTGGATTGAAAATCATAGGCAACTAGACTGGAATCAGGGAACCATTTCCTATAAATATTTGGACGTGGTCATGAAAGCACACTTGTCCTCGACCAATGTGGTATTTGTGAAAGGTAATGAAAAACGTCAATGGTTGCAACCATTTTTGGCGTCTTACTGTCAATGTATCGACCTCATGGAGTTGGGCTGCCCCTCCCTGCAAACGCTCATGGATACTTGTTCCTGTGGCAACATTACCCATACAGCCCTATCGCATGCGTGGCATCTCTTTCATTGGTTAACCACTCATGCCTGCTGGGAGTTGTTGAACAAAATTATAACTCAAGATTTACCTGTGAATGACGTCAGTGAGATTTCTACTAGCGACGTGTAAACATCTACAGCACATGATACCATGGAGAAAGGCAATGCTACGGACAAAGCCATCGGCAAGTTCTTTGTGTGCAAAAAGAAACTAGACAGTTTTACCAAAGAGGAACTCTTGGCGCTGCCCAAGTCGTTCATTTATTATGTGGCCGCCAACGCGGTCAAAGAAATCTGGCAACATGTACCAAAATCATGGACTCAAGACCCTGTGTTGAGTGAATTGCAACCCTGTACGGATTACGATCACCATAAGCAAGTGGCCATGGCAAAAATACCGTCTATGCGTCAGTGTGCGACTTGCCAGCTAGTGAAACTGTATCACGGTCATAAAAGTCCATGTAAAGACTTTGTTGAATCATTCCACGGGTGTCATGGCGAGAAAAAGCAACAACAACAACAACAACAAACACAAACATCGTCCACAGAGGAGGAGGAAGACCAAACCTTTTTACCATCGATGGAAAAGGATATGCCAGACCTGTACTGGCAATGGCGTCATTGACAAAGTGATTCAATACCTACCTTTCGAAATCCATCTTCCAGGTTATCGTTTTTGCGGCCCTGGAACTCGTCTCGAAAAACGTTTACAACGTGGTGATGTACCCATTAATCTTTTGGATCAAGCATGCAAGGAACATGACCTTTCTTATCGCCATAGTCATTCTGGTTTAAAACATGTGGCCGATAAATTGTTATTGAAGAAAGCTAAACAACGTTTCACATCCAGTGATGCCTCAGTGGGTGAAAGGATGCAAGCCCTAATTGTCATGAGTGCTATGAAAGGAAAGTTGATGATGCATGGACATAAACATTGAGGAGTGAGGAATTGGAATGTGTTTGTGTTCTATATTTCTTTTGTCAATTCACTATAACTATGAAATAAAAACAAAGGTTTACCAGAGCACGATGTTTTGTTATTTTTATTTTTAAGAAATCGTGATGTTGATGGCTTATGTTTCATTTTACACATTTCACACATGATGAATTCACACACTGCCATTTGTCATTTTGCAATTTACAGATTTTAAAAATGTTCGTTTCAAGTTTTGCGATTTTGATGATATGGATTTTTCCATTTTGCTGATGACACTTTTTAAACAATGACCGTTTGAAGTTTTTGAATTTTCATATTTTACACATGGCCATTTCCAGTTTTTAAAAATGTCCGTTTTAAGTTTTGCGTTTTTGGTGATATGGAAACATGGATTTTCCATTTTGCTGTTTTCACATTTTTCCATTTGGTGTATGTCGAAAGTTGAGATTTGACAATGATGTTGATGCGAGTGCTTGACCTTGATAATACTGCAATGTGCTGATGCGTGTTTGGAGAAACGTCGAGGTCTACGACTACTGCAGGTAAGACTGTTTTTTTTACAAAAATAATGTCTATTGTCTGCCACATTTCAATGAAAAAACAAAACTATTGAAAACAAAATAAGTATATAAGTGACCATTTTCCCCCTCCCCACCCACCCACCCTACCTCATCGTGTTTGCTCTGGTCAATCATACACACCAGTTTTCTCTCTCTCCACTCATACATTCACACCTGTCATTGGGAACAAACACAACCACTTTATTTATTCCCAAAAGCACATTCTCGACATGCACACTCTTCCCAAAAGAACTTTTTAGTTTATCATTTACATTACGAAAAATAATTAAATACTAGTTATTAAAGTTACTAAAAATCTTACTTATTTCATATTTACAAAAAAAAATCAACTTTGTACAGCGTTAAAAGAATCAGACTATTTACCAATCAAAAAATTTAAAAAAAATAAGGTTGCATAGAACTTTTAAAGAGCAAAAGGTTCAAGTGGGTTGTCACTATTTACAATGACAGAAACCAATATTTACAAAATACTAAATCTACAAGTTACATAAAGCCATGTCCCATAAACGATTAAACAGTGAAATCACACCTCCTCCTCCTTGCGATCATAACCCCAGGGCAGGCTGGTGAGCAGGTCATCAGCCCACACACGCTTGTTATCCATGGAGGCGAGGGTGCGTTTTCTCTGTTCCACAAGATACAAATGATGGTTGCTGGATTGTATCCTGCACTGTGTATGAGACATAGCTTTGCCAGTGCGTAAAACCGCTAGATAGTCATTAACACGTAGCGATTTTACCACTGCCCTACCTACACCTTTTGCTCTCTTGGCTTCCTTACAATCGAGTGTGCGGTAAGCATACATTTTCGAAGCCAAACCTACGAATTCCGTCATAATGGAATCACCGCATTCATCTTTTAAAACGCCCATTTTCTTTTTGTTTTTTATGGGCAGCTGAAACACGTTGTCAGCACTATAGCAAGAAGTGTCGAACCAGTCACTATGTTGCCTCATGACGTCATAGGGGTTGCAGTGGCGAATGTGGTAAATGAATGAGTCCGTGTCCATATACAAAAGGGAGACGTCCTCAAAATGGCGTTTGGCAAACTCATAGTGGAATCGATACATGACCGATTTAGAAAAGTCTAAAATGACTTGACCCAAGTAAATGGGCTTATCCATGGTCACGCTGGTCTTACTCATTTCAATAGTAGCCAAATCCTCATCGATAATTTTGATCGATTTAAAATTTGGCTTGGCAATGTACCGCCGGGCACCCCACTGCCCCTCCCAGACATTCACTAATTTAATGTCACGGTATTTGCGGACATTCTCCATGGACTTGCCATAGATGCAGTTGTTCATTAATTTAAAAAAATTAATTTCAAACTGCTGTGTTGCCATTTGTCGGTGCTCTGTGTTGAGTCGCATGTATGGCTCAAGCCATGCTTTTTGAGCAAAAGAAATACCCCTGTGGACTTTCTTCAACACCAAGCCTTGGGCGAGGCATTGCACCAACATTTGGATATGTAGCACATACCGATTTTTGTTGTAAAGTGTGCCCATGAGTTTTTCAGTTTTCACTTTACTGTCAGGGGGAACCATTTGCTCAAGACAGAATGGGAAATCGGCATGTTCATCATACAAGGATGATGGATATTCAATATCCACTTCTAGCACATATCCACGGCCTGTTTCTTGGCTAGCCATGTTCACATGAAATTCTGACACTTGTTTCTCTGTCAGCCAAGCAAACTTCCCATAGGGCAAAGGCTGACTCATGGCGTAACCGTACAAATTATTCACGTCATAGTACATTAAGTACGATTCTGGTTTGTCTGGTGAATAATCAGGCATGTAGACATTGTTCGCTTCAGCATGGCGTTGGTTAAGTGACACAAAGCCGCCACGAATGCCCTTTTCAAAAAATAGAACCATGTCTACGTCAGTGAGTAAATCCAATTCCACTTGAGTGTATTTCAAAGCGGCATCGAACGAGAGTCCAGGACTCGTGTAATAGTGAGCCGGATCAAGACCGTAAATGTGTTGACACAAGTTACGGAATTTTTCAAACACATCAGTGAGCAGCAATACATCCAGTTTTAGGTAATGCAAAGCATATTCACTTAGCGTCTTCATGCCAAACACTCGCCAAACTTGACATGCATGTGCATAGTCTTCATCGGAAACGGTACTGCGTGTTAGTTTCGAGTAAAATTTCTCTTGTGGAGGGAGTTTTCTTTGCTTTAACACGTCCCAGCTGTTGCAGAAATCATACGGGAATATACCTTTCCGAATGCACAATTGAAATTGCTCAGGATCATTAAAATGCATTCTAGTATTTTTTAATTCCTCCTCATTCAAGCCATTCACAAGGCTGTCTAGCGAGGATGCCATAAACTTAAAGGAATCCAAAAATCGAATGCTAAAGTTGCTCAACCACCATGTCAGGGCTGTAAAACGCTCATGGTTTTGGGGAATAATGGTAAACGAGCCCTTGTTGACATGGCCCAATTCACGAATCAAAAACTGAATGTCATAATTCGCCAGATTGTGGAAAAAGACACCGATGAAACGAGGAGCTGGAAAGTTCAAATTGCATTTACTATGCGCAGCTCCACGAAACTTCCCCGTAAAGTGCGAGTGATCACGAACGGTGTCTTCAGCATTGATCAGTGGCTTTTCGCAAATATGGCATGTCATGGCATGCTCATACTGCTGCTGTTGTTCTGGAGATAGGCTCATGGGTACTGGGTGGTCCAGTAATTCCTGTACATGGTCGGCCAACTTGACAAGTTCATCCAAGAACCATTTGGCACAATCTGGCCCCTCACGGTATTTGTAAACGGATTGTGTGGGGTCATGGGCACACACCACATTAAATCCTATGGCAAAGGGTTCATGTTTTTGAATGGGTGTGGTTGAGCTCATGGAGGGATCTGGTTCACATCCCGCCATGGGTGTGGTGAGAGCTTCGAAATCTGCATATACCACATAGGGAACAGTGTCACGCTTGTGAATGTCCTTAAACTTTAACACAGCCTTGTCCCCTTGTGGCAATATCAATCTCACCGCTTCCTGAGTAACACAATCTACCCTATGACGTTCTAAGAGCGTAGGGGTTGTAAAATATTGCAAGCATCGATCACAAATATGCTTTTTACATTTATATTTAGACACTTGACTGCTTAGCAATCTACTTAAGCTTTTAATCAGGCAATAGTGATTCACTTCTCCTACAGATAAATATAAAAGATGAATGTGATGTCGTTTCGGTTCTTTTGTGGCATAAAGAGGACCCACAATCACATCACCGTCAAGGCCATACACCATGAACGAAAAGTCCTGGTTATTTTGTTCAAACCTATGGATCTCGGTTAAGTCCATAGGGAACGACACTCGAGTTAAATTTAAAGTTTGTTTCAATTCGACAAACTTGGCCTTGTACTTTGCTGGTCTGTTAACATGACGGTCTTGTGCTGGCTGCAAATACGCAGCCACAGCCCACAGAAAGCAATCATTGTCACGATTCTTAATATTCACCACAGCCTTTTTCGAAGCTATTGCTAGTGGTGTTTTAATATAGCTAGACCCAGCATTCAACGGGTTGAATTGACAAATGTTGATTTGCAAATGATGAATTTTGTCTAAGGCTAGACCACTCGGTCCTTGTTGCAGTTTATCAAATTTTGATAGCAAGGCATTCACCACGTGGGTTTCAT